>CM022299.1:52406795-52475482 GCA_011799875.1 Thinopyrum elongatum | reverse complement strand
CCCCCCTCACGGGCGTCGCTGCCGCCGTGTCACGGAGTGGGGAAACGGCCACGTCGGGCCGACACGGAGGGAATCTTGGGGTGGGTTGGGCCGGGACCGTATTCGAGGGTGTAGCTATGGGCTGGGCTATGACAACCCGGTGAAAAGGTCCACCAGTCAAACCTCGCCCGACCAAAGTCAAAGGGCTATATCTGGCGGTCGTCTGTGTCAGGGTTAGACGGGACGGGGTACCTGGGGGGGTAGCAATGCCGCCAAGTGTTGCGGTGGGCCCTCCTACGCTTGTGGAAGCGTGTTGGCAGGCGCAAGCAACCGGCACGCGGCTCCATAGTGTGCCCCCCAGTGACAGATCTGCAATTTCCCGCATTGAAACCCTACGGATGCAATAAATGTCTCAAATATTGCAGGCAGCCCAGAAAAATGCCATGTCCTGGCACGTGTCATGCAATGGCCCCCTTTGAGATCACGAGAAGTTTCGAGGTCAACGAAGCAACGAGCATCACACCTCCTTCACAAACCGGACACATTCTCTCCCGATAGTCACATACTACCTCGGAGATGGAGCAGTTTACAAGCGACCTCTGGTCAGGCTTCTGCGAAACGCGCTCAAACTTTCACCACACCCTACAAGGGCTATATGACGACACCGTGCTAGGTCCCAAGGATTTCCAGCATCGTATGATTTTTTCCTGTTTTATTTATTTTCTCTTATTTATTTATTTTTCTTTTTTTCAAAACTAATTTGATTAACTTAAATGTGCCTTATGTAAAAAAAAAATACCTCGATTATATATCTATTGCCCCCCTCACGGGCGTCGCTGCCGCCGTGTCACGGAGTGGGGAAACGGCCACGTCGGGCCGACACGGAGGGAATCTTGGGGTGGGTTGGGCCGGGACCGTGTTCGGGGGTGTAGCTATGGGCTGGGCTATGACAACCCGGTGAAAAGGTCCACCGGTCAAACCCCATCCGGCGAAAGTCAAAGGGCTAGATCCGGCGGTCGTCTGTGTCAGGGTTAGACGGGATGTGGTACCTGGGGGGCTAGAAATGCCGCCAGGTGTTGTGGTGGGCCCTCCTACGCTTGTGGAAGCATGGTGGCAGGCGCAAGCACCCGGCACGCGTCTTCGTAGTGTGCCCCCCTCACGAGCGTCGCTCTGGGCCGCCGTGCACGGATTGGGAAACGGCACGTCGGGCCGACCGAAGGAATCTTGTGGTGGGTTGGGCCGGGACCGTATTCGGGGGTGTAGCTATGGGCTGGGCTATGACATCCCGGAAAGGTCCACCGGTCAAACCCCGTCCGGCGAGAGTCAAAGTCTAGATCCGGTAGTTGTCTGTGTCAGGGTTAGACAGGACGGGGTACCTGGGGGTAGCAATGCCGCCAGGTGTTGCGGCGGGCCCTCCTACGCTTGCGGAAGAGTGGTGGCTGGCGCAAGCACCCGACACGCGGCTCCGGCTTGTGCCCCCCCCCTCACGGGCGTCGCTGCTGCTGTGTCACGGAGTGGGGAAACGGCCACGTCGGGCCGACACGGAGGGAATCTTGCGTGGGTTGGGCCGGGACCGGTGTTCGGGGGTGCACTATGGCTGGGCTATGACAACTCGGTGAAAGGTCCACCAGTCAAGCCCCGTCCGGCGAAAGTCAAAGGGCTAGATCCGGCGGTCGTCCGTGTCAGGGTTAGATGGGACGGGGTACCTGGGGGGGTTGCAATGCCGCCAGGTGTTGCGGTGGGCCCTCGTATGCTTGTGGAAGCGTGGTGGCAGGCGCAAGCACCGGCACGCGGCTCCGGTTTGTGCCCCCCCCCCTCACGGCGTCGCTGCTGCCGGCCGGTGCGGTGTGCACGGATGGGGAATGGCCACGTCGGGCAGACACGAGGGAATCTTGCGTGGGTTGGGCCGGGACTGTGTTCGGGGGTGTCCATGGGCTGGGCTATGACAACCTGGTGAAAAGGTCCACCGTCAAACCCCGTCCGACAAAAGTCAAAGGGCTAGATCCGGCGGTCGTCTGTGTCAGGGTTAGACGGAGGAGGGGTACCTGGGGGGTAGCAATGCTACCAGGTGTTGCGGTGGGCCCTCCTACGCTTGCGGAAGCGTGGTGGCAGACGCAAGCACCCGGCACGCGTGTCCGGATTGTGCCCCCCCTCACGGGCGTCGCTGACCCGTGTCACAGAGTGGGGAAACGGCAACGTCGGGCCGACACGGGAATCTTGCGAGGGGTTTGTGCCGGGACCGGCGTTCGGGGTTGTAGCTATGGGCTGGGTTATGACAACCCGGTGAAAAGTTCCACCGGTCAAACCCCGTCCGGCGAAAGTCAAAGGGCTAGATCCGGCAGTCGTCTGTGTCAGGGTTAGACGGGACGGGGTACCTTGGGGGGTAGCAATGCCGCCAGGTGTTGCGGTGGGCCCTCCTACGCTTGCGGAAGCGTGGTGTCAGGCGCAAGCACCCGGCACGCAGCTCCGGGTTGTGCCCCCCCTCACGGGCGTCGCTGCCGCCGTGTCACGGAGTGGGGAAACGGCAACGTCGGGCCGACACGGAGGTAATCTTGCGGTGGGTTGGGCCGGGACCATGTTCGGGGTGTAGCTATAGCTGGCTATGACAACCCGGTGAAAGGTCCACCGGTCAAACCCCGTCCGGCGAAAGTCAAGGGCTGAATCCGGCGGTCATCTGTGTCAGGGTTAGACGGAACGGGGTACCTGGGGGTGTAGCAATGCCGCCAGGTGTTGCGGTGGGCCCTCCTGCGCTTGCGGAAGCGTGGTGGCAAGCGCAGCACCGCACACGCGGCTCCCGGTTTGTGCCCCCCTCACGGGCGTGCTGCCGCCGGTGTCACGGAGTGGGGAAACGGCCACGTCGGGCCGACACGGGGAATCTTGTGGTGGGTTGGGGCCGGGACCGTGTTCGGGGGTGTAGCTATGGGCTGGGCTATGACAACCCGGGGAAAAGTTCCACCGGACAAACCCCGTCCGGCAAAAGTCAAAGGTCTAGATCCGGCGGTCGTCTGTGTCAGGGTTAGATGGGACGGGGTACCTGGGGGGGGAGCAATGCCGCCAGGTGCTGCGGTGGGCCCTCCTACGCTTGTGGAAGCGTGGTGGCAGGCGCAAGCACCCGGCACGCGTCTCCAGGTTGTGCCCCCCCTCACGGGCGTCGCTGCCGCCATGTCATGGAGTGGGGAAATGGCTACGTCGGGCCGACACAGAGGGAATCTTGCGGTGGGTTGGGCCGAGACCGTGTTCGGGGGTGTAGCTATGGGCTGGGCTATGACAACCCGGTGAAAAGTTCCCACCGGTCAAACCCCGTCCGGCGAAAGTCAAAGGGAAATATCCGGCGGTCGTCTGTGTCAGGGTTAGACGGGACGGGGTACCTAGGAGGTTAGCAATGCCGCCAGGTGTTGTGGTGGGCCCTCCTATGCTTGCGGAAGCGTGGTGGCAGGCGCAAGCACTCGGTACGCGGCTCCGGGTTGTGACCCCCATCACGGGCGTCGCTGCCGCCGTGTCACGGAGTTGGGAAACGACAACGTCGGGCCGACACGAAGGTAATATTGTGGTGGGTTTAGCCGGGACTGTGTTCGGGGGTGTAGCTATGGGCTGGGCTATGACAACCAGGTGAAAAGGACCACCGGTCAAACCCCGTCCGGTGAAAGTCAAAGGGCTAGATCCAGCGGTCGTCTGTCTCAGGGTTAGACGGGACGGGGTACCTGGGGGGGGGTAGCAATGCCGCCAGGTGTTGCGGTGGGTCCTCCTACGCTTGCGGAAGCGTGGTGCAGGCGCAAGCACCTGGCACGCGGCTCCGGGTTGAGCCCCCCCTCACGGGCGTCGCTGCCACCGTTTCACGGAGTGGGGAAACGGCAACGTCGGGCCGACACGGAGGGAATCTTGCGGTGGGTTGGGCCGGGACTGTGTTCAGGGGTGTAGCTATGGGCTGGGATATGACAACCCGGTGAAAAGGTCCACCGATCAAACCCCGTTCGGCGAAAGTCAAAAGGCTAGATCCGGCGGTCGTCTCTGTCAGGGTTAGACGGGACGGGGTACCTGGGGGTGTAGCAATGCCACCAGGTGTTACGGTGGGCCCTCCTACGCTTGTGGAAGCGTGATGGCAGGCGCTAGCACCCGGCACGCGGCTCCGGGTTGTGCCCCCCCCCTCACGGGCATCGCTGCCGCCATGTCACGGAGTGGGGAAACGGCCATGTCGGGCCGACATGAAGGGAATCTTGCGGTGGGTTGGGCCGGGACCATGTTCGGGGGTGTAGCTATGGGTAGGGCTATGACACCCCGGTGAAAAGGTCCATCGGTCAAACCCCGTCCGGCGAAAGTCAAAGGGCTAGATCCAGCGGTCGTCTGTGTCAGGGTTAGATGGGACGGGGTACCTGGGGGGGGGGGTAGCAATGCCGCCAGGTGTTGCGGTGGGCCCTCCTACGCTTGCGGAAGCATGGTGGCAAGCGTAAGCACCCACACGCGGCTCCAGGTTGTGCCCCCCCTCACGGGCGTCGCTGCCGCCGTGTCACGGAGTGGGGAAACAGCAACGTCGGGCCGACACGGAGGGAATCTAGCGATGGGTTGGGCCGGGACTGTTTTCCGGGGTGTAGCTATGGGCTGGGCTATGACAACCCGGTGAAAAGGTCCACCGGTCAAACCCCGTCCGGCGAAAGTCAAAGGGCTAGATCCGGCGGTCGTCTATGTAAGGGTTAGACGGGACGGGGTACCTGGGGGTAGCAATGCCGTCAGGTGTTGCGGTGGCCCCTCTTACGCTTATGGAAGCGTGGTGGCAGGCGCAAGCACTCGGCACGTGGCTCCGGGTTGTGCCCGCCCTCACGGGCGTCGCTGCCGCCGTGTCACGGAGTGGGGAAACGGCAACGTCAGGCCGACACGAAGGGAATCTTGCGGTGGGTTGGGCCGGGACCGTGTTCGGGGGTGTAGCTATGGGCTGGGCTATGACAACCTAAGTAATAGGTCCACCGGTCAAACCCCGTCCGGCGAAAGTCATAGGGCTATATCCGGCGGTCGTCTGTGTCAGGTTTAGATGGGACGGGGTACCTGGGGGGTAGCAATGCCGCCAGGTGTTGTGGTGGGCCCTCCTACGCTTGTGGAAGCGTGGTGGCAGGCTCAAGCACCCGGCACACGGCTCCGGGTTGTGCACCCCCTCACAGGCGTCGTTGCCACCGTGTCACGGAGTGGGGAAATGGCCACGTCGGGCCGACACGGAGGGAATCTTGCGGTGGGTTGGGCCGGGACCGTGTTCGGGGGTGTAGCTATGGGCTGGGCTATGACAACCCGGTGAAAAGTTCCCCCTTATCCACTCGGCGTTCCTCCTCCTCCACCCATTCCCTCTGTCTCACCCCGACCCCAACCTCCCTCCCTCTCTCTCTCGATCCTGACCACCGCCGCTACCCTCTCCACGCGCGCTGCAGATGCCACCCTCTTTGGTCGCCGCCGCCACCCTCTTCCCGACCGTCGCCGACACCCTCGCCCCCGCCCCGGCCGCCGCCCCGCCCCGACCTCGTCCCTGCCCTGCCCGGTCGCCACCTCTGCCCCGCGCCCAATGTCGCCGCCTCCGGTCGCCCCCACCGCCTGAACGGCCACCGGCCCATGCGCCGGTTGCCTCCGCCACTCGGTGGTGAGGGAGGGCCTCCTGCCCAGAGTCACCGCGCTCCCTCCCCGGAGCAGCCGCCGCCTCGACCTCCTCTCCTCCCTGCCGAAGCAACCGCTGCGCTCTGCCTTCCCCCTCCTACGCCGCCGCCCGGAGCAGCAGCCCCTCCTCCCCGTTCGGTCCGGCCCCCTTTCCTCCCTGTCCTCCCTTGCAATATTTTTTTTTCTGTTTTGTTCATGATTTTGCAGAGGATAAGAGGGCTAAATGTGATAGTTAGACAGATAGATGGTAGTTACATAGATAACTTGTTCATTAGGTTTTTTTTTAGATGATGATGATGATTGTTAGATGAGGAGCGATAATGATGATTTTTTAAGCTTCGATGATTTTGTGATGATGATGATGATAGATGATAGATGATAGATGATGATGTTGATGATAGATGATGATGCTTTTTTTTATGCTTCGATAATTTTTAGATGATGATGATAGATGATTTTTAGATGATGATAGATGATGATGATGATGATAGATGACGATTTTTTTATGATTCGATGATTGTTAGATGATGATGATGATGATGAATATATTGTGATGTTCTATGAGTTGTGATGTTCAAAATTTTTGTCGCGATGGAATTTGCAGGCTTTGTGGTGTCGCATTTCATCGGAGTGACCGTCGTCCGACGCATTGGTCCCTGAGCATCCCTCTGCTGTTCGACTACTTCCCGTACAGCCGAGGGTGAGCTACAAATCCATCTCCTCCTCCATTTTTTTCATGTCACTAGATTTTATTTTCAAGTCAAGTTGCGTAACCTAGGTGTCTCCCGTCCGAAAGGGTTGCATTGATAAATATGCATTCAATTGCATATTTATCACCGCAGCTCTTTCGGATTGTCCAGCATTTTCCACGGACAGCCCAAGGATGTGTAGATTGGGTACGTTCTCCATGTTCTACCCCATTCCGAGACAAGATTTCGGCGGCGCCTCCCCATTGTTCTCCGGAGCACATTCTCTCGGCTATTTGCCGAGACGTGTATCTGGAGAACAGCGGGGAGGTGCTGCCGAAATTTTGTCTCGGAACGGGGTAGAGCATGGAGAACGTACTCAATCTACACACCCTCGGGTGGGATTAGGACCCATCTTTACCTATTAGAGATGTAGGTAGATTCAACACGGTAGAAAATAAATATTTGATGTGATTAATTTAAATGAATCCTTAATTTTGTTGTGTGGCTCCCAATAAAGCAGAGAATGACAGATAATCAGTGGATGTATAGTGGTTTTATCCGTCGGAATCGAGTAACATCAGAGTGGATCACGAAAACCGATGTGTATTTGAAGGAGATATTCCGTAGTCCAATGAGAATTATCCCACAATGCCCCTGTGCGAGATGTGCCAGACGTCACCGTAGAAATTAGAAGGACATGACTGACCACCTTCGCACGCATGAATATATGCCAAACTTTGACATGCCGCCGATAAACTTAGCCGAGCAGGACCGTGGTAGAGAGGAGGTGATGCGACAACGCATCGATGGTTATGCGGACGACGGGGTCAGGGACATGCTAGATGATGTCATTGCTGCAGAAACGGCACATGCGACACCTTCAGAGAATGAACCAGAGGAGCCAGAGGCAACCGCAAAGGCCTTCTTGGAGGTCTTGGCCTCGTCGAAGAAACCTCTTTATGCGGGTGCAAAAATATCTCAGCTGGATGCCATCTCGCAACTGATTGCAGTCAAGGCTGAGTACGGCTGTAGCCAGAAATGCTTCGAAGCATTCATGGGAGTATGGGCTAACAGCCTCCCTGAGGGTCATGAACTGCCGAAAAGCATGTACGCTACAAAGAAAATCATGAAGGCACTCTCTATGGATTATGAGAAAATACATGTTTGTCCGAAGAATTGCCTTTTGTTTAGGCACGAGTATGCGGATGACAAGTACTGTAGGGAGTGCGGTTCGTCTCGGTACCTTGAGGTGGTCGGTGAGGATGGTGAGAAAAGGCAGCTAGCCATCCCCGCTAAGGTTCTTCGTTATCTCCATTTCATAGAAAGACTGCAGTGCCTTTTCATCATGGAGGAGTCTGCCAAAATGATGAAGTGGCACAAGAAAGGTATAAGGTACCATCCAAATAAAATCGTACATCCATCGGAAGGTGAAGCATGGAAGTTGTTCGATGAAGACTACCCCGAGGAAGCAGCTGAGGCTGGGAATGTCAGAATAGCCATATCAGGTGATGGGTTCAATCCATATGGTATGTCGTCCAATCCATACAGCTGCTGGCCCATGTTTGTAATTCCGCTCAATCTCCCTCCCGATGCCCTAATGCAACGCAAGACCATGTTCTTGTCGCTCATCATTCCGGGGCCTAAATACCCAGGGAAGCAATTGGGTGTGTTTATGCAGCCGCTGATGGATGATTTGCACCATTCTTGGTACTTTCCGAGGTTAACATACGACCGGGATGTGCAGAGAAATTTCTTGATGAAAGTTTGGTTGCACTATTGCATGCATGACTTTCCCGGCTATGCTCTATTATGCGGATGGTGTACAAGTGGGAAAATGCCATGCCCAGTGTGCATGCAGGCTCTGCGTTTGATTTGGCTGAATAAGGGTGGCAAGTATGTAGCCTTTGACCTGCATCGACAGTTCCTCCCTCCAGACCATCCAGACAGGGAAGACAAGAAGAACTTCACGAAAGACCGGGTTGTCCATGAAGTAACCGAGATTCCAACATTTTCAGGGGCAGATGTTCTTGCTCAGCTAAAAGCTCTCAAGCCTAAAGTCAAAGGCAAAGGCAAAGGCAAAGGCTTCGAGGGATATGGTGAGACGCACAACTGGACTCACATTACTCCCTTCTCGAAGCTTCCCTATTTCAAGGACCTCAAACTTCCTTACAACATCGATGTGATGCACACCGAAAAGAATGTCGCAGAGTCCCTTTTCCGCACGATCCTCAACATTCCTGATAAGATGAAGGATAACGTTAAAGCTAGAGCCGATCAACAGAGAATTTGTGATAGACCACGTCTAAACATGAAGCCTCCCACAGGCGGTCGAAGAAACTAGTTCAAGCCAGATGCTGACTTTGTCCTTAAACCACCAAAAAAGAAGGAAGTACTTATCTGGCTGAAACTCATTCTGAAGTTCACCGATGGTTATGCATCGAATATAAGTAAGGGAGTCAATCTTTCAATGGGCAAAGTGACTGGGCTCAAGAGTCATGACTACCATGTATGGATTGAGCGGATAATGCTGGTGATGGTTCGAGGCTATGTCCCCGAGCATGTCTGGCGAGTGCTTGTCGAGCTAAGCCATTTCTTCCGCACGCTCTGTGCTAAAGAAGTAAGTAAAGACGTGATTGAACAATTGCATAAGAAGGCACCGGAGTTGATAGTCAAGCTAGAGAAGATCTTTCCACCAGGCTTCTTTACTCCGATGACACATCTCATTCTGCACCTCGCGAACGAGGTATTGTTGGGGGTGCCTATGCAGAATCGTTGGTAGTACGGCCCTAAGAGACAGAACAAGCATCTCCGACAGAAATGTGGAAACAAAGCTAAGATTGAAGCTTCCATAGCTGAGGCAGTTATCCTAGAGGAGGTGTCAGACCTCAGGACATCGTACTATCCAGACCACGTTCCCCATCTGCATAATAAGGTGCCTCGATACAATATAGAAGAGCCCAAGTATCAACCCAAGCTCCATCTATTCAACGGGCAAGGTGCCAAGGCTGGGGCCTCGAAATCTTATAACATGCCACGACAAGAGTGGGAGGACCTCATGATCTATATCTTGCACAACATCAAGGAAGTTGAGGAAGTGTGGATGAGGTAATACCACCACACCATTCCTTTATGTCTTGCATAGCATCATGTTCTATGTTCACTTAGTCCCGGTCTAACACCACTTTTCTTCTTTTAGTGATTTCGTTCAAGAGGAATGGACGGGAATGAATCCTCCTACTGAGGCGGAGGCATTTACTCTTCTCCGTAATGGAAACTCTGGACGTAAAAATTTTGTTGCTTGGTTCATGGAGAAAGTAATTTTCCACATTCCCCTATTAAATACCTAGTTCAACATTTATTAGTTAACCGAACTACTGCACCTAGCAATTTCAATTATACTTGTAGGGAAAAGATCCGAACATATCTATGGATGACAAATTGAGATGGGTTTCCATGGGTTTTGACCCTGCCGTCATGACATGTAAAAAGTATGATGTGAATGGGTATCGCTTCCATACAGAGGAGCACCAGAACAGCCGGCCTGATCCCAAAACTATAAATACCGGAGTGTACACCCCCGGTCAAAATTCAGTAGACTAGTACGGAAGGGTACAAAATATATACGAGATTACATTTCGCAAAGGGCGCGAAACCCTAAGTCTGCCTGTGTTCAAATGCCGATGGTTCGATCCGCGAGAGGGGGTAAAACATACACCTTCCATTGGTTTGGTCGAAGTTAAACCATCAACCATCTATGCCGGAGCCGATCTCTTCATTGCGGCTACCCAAGCTACACAAGTTTATTATCTGCCTTACCCATGCCAGAGAGAGTATCTAAAGGGTTGGGAAGTTGTGTTCAAGGTGTCGCCACATGGTAAGCTACCGGACCCGAACGAAGATGATTACTACAACATTAACCCCATGACATACGAGGGAGTGTTCAATCAAGAGCAACCTGATGATGTGGTCAGAAACGATGACGCTAGACCATTGGGTGATGATAATGTGGATCCAAATGATGACGATGCACGGAATGATGGTGAGACCATTGTTAATGAAAATGACATACTTATGCTAGAAAAGTTAAACGAAGACGTTGACGACGAGGAAGAGCCTTCACCTCCGTCAGACAACGAAGATGATATGATTGATAGTGATGATGAGACCGACCGAGAAATCGGTTACAACAGTGATGATTCGTATGGGTTCTAGCAGATGTACGTTTCATGTCTTTTTTTCTATGGTTTAGGAATATGCCTTTTTATGCTTATTTATTAATGTGTTTTTCATCGAAAGTGCTCTTGTGAGCTTGAGCTCACATGCACCCTTTGCTATAGTAAAATCGAAAAAATATTTAAAAAGTTCAAAAAAATCTGATTTTTTTTACAACAAACATTGATGTATTTTTCAAATGCGTGCAAAATTTCATGACAAAATGATATTCATGTAGGTCTCGGTGAAAAAAACAAAATCGATGCTCCAAAATGCTTCCAAAAACAGTTTTTTTCGAGCATGATTTTGTCTTTTTTGCCGAGACCTCCACAAATGTCATTTCATCACAAAAATTGGCACGCATGTGTAACACACATCAATGCTTGTTGCCAAAAAAATTGAGATTTTTTTGAACAGTTTAATTTTTTTTTCGATTTTACTGTAGCAAAGGGTGCATGTGAGCTCAAGCTCACATACTCCATGTCCGTTTTTCATTCCTTATTATTATGCTTTTTCCTTCATTATTAATGTACTAATTGTTTATTCTCTTTTCAATGCAGGTTCGTGGAACATGGGCAAGGGGAAGGCCGACGGCGCGGGTTTCCTACGCAAGGTCGTCATCATGCCTAGTCGGAGTGGTCGAGCACGTAATCCTACCCCCCGACTACTTGAGGATGACTCCTCAAAGGGAGGTCGAGGGAGAGGTGCCCCTAGAGGAGGAGGGGGCGGGGGAGATCCCCTAGAGGGCGAGGGGGTGGGGGGAGAGCCACTAGAGGGGGTCGCGGCCAGAAAGAGCGCACCCTCACCAACTTAGGGGTGTTGTCTTCGAGGCCCTCCTCTAGTGAGGTACCCTCTGCCGAGGAGGAGGAGGACGAGGAGGAGGAGGGTGGTTCGCGAGGAGGTTCAGGAGGACGAGGAGGAGGAGGAGGTTCGCAAGGAGGTTCAGGAGGACGAGGAGGAGGAGGAGGTTCGGGAGGGGGGCAAGGAGGAGGAGGAGGCACGTGGGGAGGATGGTGGTGGCGGGGATGATGGTGCTGGCGGGGAGGGGGTTGGCAACAAGGGGTGGCTGCGTGGTAACGCAAAGCTCCCAAAGCAGATTCCTGCTACCGAGGAGCAGAAGTGGTTCATTGAGCCCACGGGGAAAGAGTAAGTGCCATTTAATAATAATTTAATTCTTTTGCTTGTCACATGCTTATATTTTTCTTTAATTTGCTTGTCAGATGCTAATATTTTCATTCTTTACATCTTTTGCACTAACTGGATATATCCTAAAGGGGCCGTCTTCCCAACGGCCTCATCACCGTCTTGCTGAAGGAACACTGGCCGGGGCTGTACTGTCCGGATCCAGTCAGGCACCCGGACCGTCGGGTTTTGGCCACGAGCTAGGACCACTAGGGAAGCGGCCCCCCCACGCAGACCATGAGACCCATGCTAAGGCTGTGATCACTAATTTTTGGGTGAGTTCTCTTCAGAAGCACAAGTCCATTCTGGTTTCATGAATGATTTAACTCATGGCTTCTTCCATTCTGATTTCATGAATGATTGTAGAAATACTATCAAGTTCTTCAGGAGCATAAGGCCACTGCCGACAAGATCGTGCTGTGCCAAGCGAAGAAGAAGACCCGCTAGATGCAGTACGAGGTGTGCTGGGTGGCCATCTCGCAATACTATCACTACGCTCTTGGTGTGAAGATGACCAAGGAAGAAGCGCGGAGGGAGGACATTACCTGGGAGAGGCACGAGTACTTGGCGGTAAGTACAAAAGATTTTTCATTCCGCCGTTTGTGGTAAATTTCATCGTTTCGTGTTGGCATGCCATTATGCTTTCATTATGTAGGTGTGTCCAAATTGGTGTTATGGAAAAGACAAGTCCTGGGCGGCATTGGTGGATCTGTGGTGTGGTCAGGATGGAGCCTGGGCGGCTACGAGCATAAAAAACAAGGCTAACCGAGGGAAGGAGGGAATACATGCTCAGGGAAACCAGAACCACTTTCTCCACAAGACACTTCATGTATGACTAACCTCATTAAACATTCTTCTTCTTCTATTTACCGTCACTTTCTTAACTAACCTCTGTTTGGTGGTGCAGGAGGAGAAACTGAAGCGGCCGCTCTCACACATGGAGGCATGGGAGATCGCCCATACACGTAGGAAGCCCAAGCCTGGCGAGGCCAAGTACTACGGCAAGACCGCGGAGAAGAAGAAGGCCTACACTGAGGGGTATCTGAGGTTACATCCTGACACACCTGACCCCATTACGGCGGATCTGGACGAGAGGGTGGTGGTGGGCATGGGGCCCAAGGATCACGGTCGGCAGCCGGTTCTGGATGCTGTGATCACTCCTTCTATCTCCTACACACAGCTCCGAGCTACCGACCCGAGCCTGAGCCAGCGCACGAGCACGACCATGACCAGTGCGCAGTCACACTCCCTCCTAGCTGAGCGGCACTCTGTAAGTATTTTTCCTCTTATCTTCATTGCTCACTTTATTTTCCGCATTGAGATGTTTTATGAGTTCCATCATGTCATACTGTAGGCCTACATGGAGTACACACGCCAGGAGACCATGGCGTGGCACGCAAGAGTCTTAGCAGCACAGGAGCACAACAGTCGCATGATGACGGTTAGTTTGGCCCCTTTCATTTCACTTCTATATTTCCACTTGCATTTCTTCTGACATTCGTGTTTGCTTGGTCAATTAACATGCAGCTTGTTGTTGAGTGCATGGCGGCCGGCACGGTTCCTCAAATGGAACCACCACCTCCTCCTCCTAGACCGGCTCCAGTGCTCCTTACCTATGAGGAGTTTCTGGCACAGCACCCGGGGACTACGCCGGTTAGTGCTGCTTACCGTTTATTCAACACAATCATATATCCCCTTAACATGTCTTTTCAAACATCCAGGGAACCGGTGGATCTACCGTTGGTGGTGGTGCCGGTCTTGGCATCACTCCTGACTCACAGAGCCCGGTCACTCCGATCCACAGAGGCGCTGGCGGTCTTGGTGGTAGTGCTGCTGGTAGCAGTGACGACCTGGGCTTTGGCAGACATGGCGGTGACGACCTTGGCGGTGGTCGTGGACGTACTGGCACTTAAGCCTGTGACTTGTGTGCTCTTTTATGCTACTTCGGATGACTTGTGTGCTTCTTAGCTAGATGCGTATGTTGTTGGTTGTGAGGATGTGATGGTGGTGTTGTTGGTTTGTGATATGCTTATGTTGTTTCTTATATTTATGATGCTCTTGATGGTGGTGCTGTTGAGTGTGATGGTGGTGCTGTGCATGTCTATATACCTGCTATATATCTGTTATTTGATTTGAACTGAATTGATTTGAAACAGAAAACAGAAAAAAAAACAGACTAAAACTATGCCGACGGCGCCTATGCCGACGGCCTAGCCGTCAGCATAGTTTTAACATAGGCCGACGGCCTAGCCGTCGGCATAGGCGCCACGTGGCAGCCGCTGGTTACTCCTGGGGCGTAGCTACGCCGACGGCTAGGCCGTCGGCATAGATTCATAGACCTACGCCCCAGGAGTAACCATTGGCTGCCATGTGGCAGCCGCTGATTGGGTCGCTCTTGACGGCGGCACCGTCAGACGACGTTGGTGTGGAACGTTGCCGACGGCCTGGGCCATCGGCATAGATGTACGGACGCCGTCGGGGTAGGCATTTATGCCGACGGCCTTTCTATGCCGACGGGGCCTGGGTACGCCGACGTATATGTTGCCGACGGCCCTACGCCGACGATCGCCGTCGGCATAGGTCTATCCCGACGGGAATCAGGCCTATGCCGACGGCATAGGGGTTCAGTGTGGTAGTGAACCCCTCTACAAAGAGACTTGCGGCTGAAGCACAACAATAGGAAATATGCCTCTTCTAGGTAGCGAAAAAGGAGAGAAAAGAAAGATTGAAGAAGAAGAGGAGAACGAAGCTAGAAAATGGGAAATTACGAGGAGATGTAGATGATAAACCTGCAGCAAAGCATGGCAGATCAATCCAGGTCAGATCCCTAGCAATCAAATTTCCTAAATTTCACATGATTGTGTCATGCCGATCACTACTTCTGGAGTAATGCTAATGCGCACTGGATCAACATGCTTTGGCTAACACTAAAAATAAGAAGAAAAATAAGATCATAGGAATTAGAGCACAGTTACACTGAAGTTTGCATTAAAAACATGAGGAAAATCCACTTCTGGCTAGTGTAACTCATATCCAGATGTACGGTAAAACATGGGAAAAGTGACTAATAAAGCTTAGAATCCCAGTTACATTGAAATTTCTATGCATTAAAAGGCAAATCACAATGCACCTAGAGTAGAGATTACAACACATCAAGAGGCAAAATTTAAAGTGAATTTGGCAAGAAAATACAGCTACTAAATACTGTAAGTAATTTAAAAGAATGTAAGCTACATGTAAAACAATAGATACTGCCTACTAATAATACTTTTGATTGCTGAGTTCGGAGATTACAACCTATCCTAACAGAAACTAAACTGAAAAATGAAATAGAAATAGAAAAACACAGTTCTAACTACTGTAACTTTAGAGTTCTACAAGTGTAAACAAATCAACAAGGAAATTAGAGCGAAATCTTGATGACAAACCTATAGTTTATTTGCTTGAGGACTTTATAAGGTTATCATCATGTGGATCAATTCTGGTCAAGAACTGTCGGTATCATGTGAAACTTGAGAAGCCAAAAAGTTAGAACATTTAGAAATTACAGTGAACCTAAGAAGTCATTCTCGTTGCATCCGGGGAACAGCGAGTACTCGGGAACAACACGTAGTTTGCAGTGACGGCAGCGGCCGAGTCGTTGTCATAGAGCCAAAGACGACCTGCACCCGCCGCACAAGACGAACCAGACGCCACCGTACACCGCGCATGCCACCTTGCCCGTGCCCGGGCGCACAATGCGACATGCACCTACCATCCGCGAACAACCGAGGTGGAAGGGGCATCGCGCGGTCTGGCCTAGCAACAGCACACAGAGCTCATCCCAGTATGGCGCTGCGCATGCGTGGACACGTCGCGCTCCAGGAAGGCAACGCGGAGCCTCTTGAGCAGCCAGTGGACGGTTGAGCAGTCCTTGAACGTTGTGTGCACCACACGCAGCAACGTGGTGTAGAGTGCCACGGCGCTCTTGCCACCGGATGGTCACCGGCTCTCAAACCCGGCCAAAGGGTCTACGGCGCGGCCACCATCTAGCGCGGCGGGGATGCCGTCGTCCTCGCGGCGCTGGGTCTTCTCGAGCACCTGGGCGTATCGGTCAACGACGGCGTGGAAGGGGGTGAGGAGTTCCAAATCATAGAGGATCCATGATCAGAGGCCTCTCATCCTCCTCAATCAATTTCCCCTAGAGCTGGGAAAGGAAAGAGAACGGGAGACAGGAAGGGATTGATGTGTATGCTTCGTTTCCGTTTCTTGGTTAATTTTCTTCCTTTTTCTGAGTGCGTGGCACAGTTTTGATTTTCGGCCGAAAAAATCAATTTTCGGCCGAATTTCGGTCATCTCGCCTGGGCCCGGTAAATGTCTGTGCCGGCCAAAATTTTCGGCCCAGTTTGAACATTTTTCCGGCCCAATCCAACTTCTGGGCCACCCCACGGATTGCCTGAGTTAAAAGCATCGAACCGAACTCGTGAACCCTAAACAAATCACGATCCCCCTGCGCCTCCTGTGTGTGCGGCGGCGGCGATGCGCCCGTACGCGGCTCCTCCAATCGTCGGCGCCTGCCTCCCCACTCAAGCATGCCACTCCTGCCCCGTTCGCGCCGTCCCTATGACCCGGCTCCTGCTGCTGACCTGCCGGCTGCGGGCTGCGGCTGAATCTGGCAACTCCTCAACTCTGGAGCACCTCTCTCTATCCTTGTTTAAATCTTTTCTTTTGGAGTTGATGGTGATGTTGGACTGATGCAGAGTTTTTAATCCCCAAAGCTAGTTTGGTAAACGTATGTACGTACTCAGTGTTGTTCTACTGCTGTACTTTTGCTCTGCTTGTTTTCAAAATTTTCGGCCGAATTTTGGTCAAATTTTGTTTAAAATTCAATTTTTGGTTTCGTAATTTCGTCCGAGAATTTACCGGAATTTTTGAAATAGCCGAATTTCGGCCATCTCGGCCATGGGCGAGAAAAAACGCAAACCGAAAACCAAAACGCAGGTGCGTGGGGGATCGAGGGGATGGGAAGGACTTCTTTTTTGCCGCTGGGTGGGGGGTCGAGGGGATTGGAAGGCTTCGATGGAAGGGGTACGAAACGAACGAGACCAAACGACAACATACTCCTCCTTTAGGAGTAGAAGATTATTTGATATTTTTTAGAACGCCTACACTAAATCAGAGTCATTGATAGAGTCCTACGTGCATCAAATGTTGTTTTGCCTAAACTTTCTATCATGATCAAAGTTTTAAATAGAAGGATATAGCCCCGCTATAGCGGTTTGAACACGGTGCTGCTAAATGATAGACTATAGGATTTATATACAATTGTTAGAATAAGTTCTGAAATAGCCGGCTATAAGCCCGCTATAGCCCGACTATGGCTGATATAGAGGACCACTGCATTTGCCAAAACCCGTTATTTAAAACAAGGAAAATGTTTGTTTTCCATCGGATGAAAACATCATCGCGTAAGACGTGTTCTCTGCGCGACACACGCCCATTGTGGGCTAGCCCGCCGCTTCACCCCCCCCCCCCCTTGCTAGCCTATCTCTTCTCACACGGTCTCACTCATTCTCCTCCTCGTCTCTTTCCTCCCCCATCTATCTTCCATTGCGCCCGAGAGGGGAGAGGGTGCCCAGGGCGACGCTGAACTGCCAGCCGCCGCTGCTATGAACCGGGAGGGACGATGGCGACCACCGCCAGCCGCATCCCGCCCAAAATATGGGGTTGTTGCTGCGAGCGAGGGGGCGAAGCGACCACGTGTTGTGTGCTCCTCGCCATGGGCGACCACCATTGTTGCGAGCAAGAAGGGGCGACTTCGGCCACCAACGCAGCACCGCCACTGGTGTTGCAACGCAGCACGAAGACTGGAGACGGGCGCTGCTTGTTGTTGGTGTTGCAACGCAGCACCACAAGAGGAGGGTTGGGCTGCTTGCCGCAAGTGTTGCAAGGCAGCACGATGGCCGGAGGCGGGCGCCGCTCGCCGCCGATGCACAACGACGCATGCAGGAGTTGTTGGGTTGGAGCTTTTTGTCGCGCTGCCCGGGGCTACAATGGAGCGCCATTGGGGTCGTTGAAGCTGCGATGAGGATGGAATGGACTCCATCGGAGCATCAATGAAGCTTTTGCCAGTGGTGTCGCATGCAGGAGTTGTATGGTTGGAGCTTTTTGTCGCGCTGCCCAGGGCTTCAATGGAGCACCATCAGGGTCGTTGAAGCTGCGATGGGGATGGAATGGACTCCATCGGAGCATCAATGAAGCTTTTGCCAGTGGTGTCGCACTCGGTGTTGCCATGGAGCAGCCCCTAGATCGCTCCCGGTGCTGCGATGTAGTGGTGGCCGGCGGCTCTGGGAGCTACGATGCAGCGCTCGCCGGCGTGGGGTGCGACAGCGGGTGGGTCGGTGCTGTAGTCGCCAGTTTCTTTGCATTGTCGTCGTTGCTCAGAGGAGGTGGGTCTCGCAGCAGCGTCGATGGCTGGTGGATGCAAGACGAGAGGAGAAGGACAACCGGGGTGGGGTGGGGGGTGGGGGTGAGTTGCTATGAATTGGACGGTCCACATGAGATCCTAATTGAATGGTTGGCTAGGTGAATGATTTCTCTAGGAAATCATCTAATTGATCCGTAGCAGCCGCCTTAAAGCAATGGCGAAGATAGTTTGCAAGTTTTAGAGAAAGCGAGAAAATGAGTATTGGTGATAGGTGGTGTGAAAATCTCCCGAGGGAATTGAGTATGATACTAGAAAGATAATCGTCATTGCAGTTTTATATGTGGGAGATGCCTATGCTAAAATACTAACCGTACTTGAAATCGTATGTATAATTATTGAAATCCTAGCAAGCATCTGCAACTACTAGGAATTTATTAAGGTAAAACCTAACCATAACATTAAGGGCCTCTTTGATTTTCATGATTATGAAAATACAACAATGGGAAAAGTATAGGATTGGAGAGGCATATCCACTTAAATTCTATAGGATTAACAAGGTGTGTTTGATGCCACTGAAAAAATAAAGAAATTGTAAAAAGAGGTTAAAGTGGATGTTATATTTCCTATGAAATGTAATACATAAGATTCCATAGGAAAAATTCCTATGGTATCCAATCCTATGAATCAAAGAACCAACGTAGGAAAAATTCCAAAGGATTGCAATCCTCCAAAAATCCTATAGAATCCTTTGAGACAAAGAAGCCGTAAGATAAAATGGCCCCCCTACATCTCATATGCAACAATTTCACAAACTTGGACGTGGTAATATCTGTCACTCCGGCCATCCTTCCTAAGCAAAATCATTACATACAACAAACCTTAAATTGCGATTCACATACGTGTGAGCTCATATGGTGTGCACCAAATGGAAGCAATAGAATATGACATGCAACTCAACTCTACCATGATCACCAATTAACCACAGGACAAAAGGGATCTACTCAAACATGACAGAGATGCAAGTAATCATTGATGATAATTTATAACATCAAACACCATGTTCAAGAAGGCATTACAACAGGTAGCGAGAGAGTGAACCACTATTTAGAGAGGGAGGAAGATGATGAAGATGTTGATGAAGACAGCGGAGTTGATGGCGGTGATGATGGTTCCCCCAGCGGCGCTCCAACACCACCGGAAGAGAGGGGGAGAGAAGGCGGAGTCGAAGGACATACCTCACATTCATGAATGTTCATGCTTCTCTTCCTTTAGGTGTGTTTCTCGTCGCTCGGTGTACATCAACTCCATTGCGGAAAAATATTAGCAAAGAGAATGCAAATGGAAATCCAGGACAAAAATAAAAAGAGCAAAGTGATGGAAAACCTTATTCTATCTTTATAAGCTAACTTGAAACATGCAAACGACGGAAAAGGCAAACAAAAAGCAATGTGTTGGAACAAACCAACATGAGTGTTTGAAGCTCTTAGTGAGGTGAAGTGCAACCTCAATACAACTTATTAAAATAATACCGCCGCATCTTGATGTAGACATGGAAGTAATCTCCCCAAACTTAAAATTTTATAAGCTCAACCCGGAGAGATCATTGCGGCAGGGATAGTAGCCCGTAGCCCATGATTAGCTCCAGTTGGAGAAGTGAGACGCCATGTAGTTGGTCTAGTCTCGGAATGCGTTGGCGAGGTTTCTCATGTTGCCGATGGAGCCTTCCCGGTAGTTGACGTCAGCGTAGGTGGCGTAGGGCATCTTCCCTTGTGCATGCATCATCTTGTGACTACTCCTCCTAATCCTCCGTTGTGAATTATTCTTCATCCACCTTCTCCGGTTCAGGGTCCTCTTGGTTGAACGCTTCATCACCTTCATGTGCAACATCATGCAAAGTTATCTCCTCTATCGAGAAGCGGTTAGGCATGGGAGTGGGAAACAAGTGCCTCACTCTAAGAATTTGAACAAAGTAGTGACTAGCGAGATATTACCATTCGTGCACTAAGGAGAACACAAAGATTAACAAGGTGATTACCTGCAAGCGGGTTCAAACCGGTGATGTCCAAACTAAGGGAATTGGCCAAGATGATGATCACTCCTCCGCGAGCGGTATCACCTTGTGATTGATTCGCTTGGTGTCCAAGGTGAAACAAAATGACCGCGCCCAAATTTGGCGTGTATTTGATGTCGGGGTTCGTGACCTTCCTAAAGCATATTTTTCTTCATTGACTTTCAAAGCTTCTTCATGTGCCTTCAACGATTTAGTGATAACATAACAGAGATAATGTATAGCAGGACACTCAATGCAACTAGCTCTATGCTTGTAGCCTTGATAACTCATCTGCCCAAATAATTATATTGGATGTGATTCGAGCATATTGTAGGTGCAGCGGAAGTGCTCATCATTGTTGGGGAAACCAAACTGGTGGTATGACTCTGTCTGAAACATGTCAACCCTTTCATCCATGAGAAAAAAAAGTGATTTGTTCTCCTTGTCCTCCGGTATTCATGCCAACGATGTGCGAGAGCGTGCTCAAAAACTCTAGTGTCAACCAATAGTATGTTTTCGCGTACTGTAAACCAAATGTTGCAAACCCACATTAGTACATAACAAATTGAAATTGTTACCTATGCCAAGTTTAGTGGTCATGGACAGACACACCCACTTGGTTGGCTTTATCCTTCTCTCGTGAAGCACCCAATACTGTTTCTTTTCGACGCGGCTAAGGAAGGTGATCACCTGAAATAAAACTTGTTGCCTATGTGCAACTTCATCGGCCGAACGAACGGCTTCACTGCGTGCAATACGGGCATACCTCCTTGTAAACATCTAATCAAAATTATGTTTCAGTCCAATACATTGATACAAAAGTGATCCTACGTGAAACATATGATCAATCTCCTCTAAAAACATAACAAATTCACGGTCATCTTAAAATTTGGCTCAAGACATACAAGAACCTAAACATGGCAATGAAAGAGCTACGTGTGACGCCCCGAGACCGATGCTCCAGTTGCCTTCCATTTATTTTTTTCGTTGTCGTCGTGTGTTTCAATTGTTTGTTGCCATGATCATGATGAGTGCCATTGTCATATTTTGCTTCTTGCATAATGTTCATTATTAATTATATTTTGCCATCCTTGTTGTTGCCATGGTCATCTTGCTTTGTTATATGCTTCATGATTTTGATGTGTCTCTTGTCATTTCATTGCATTGCATCAAGATCATCATGCCTTGGTTTGCATATTTAAGTTTTGTTGTGTGTTCTTGTGTGAACCCCTCTTCTTCTTATCTCCACCTCATTCTTTCACCATGCACATACCAGCAACCATTCATCAAGTTCACCCAAGTTTCTATCCCATCCAAACTTCTCCGTTCTTCTTTATTCCATTTATTTTTCTTGTGACATTTTTCTGTTCGGGAAAATGTTCAACCTTTCCCTATAAATCCTAAATATTGCCAAGACCACCTATTCCAATTTTCAGGTCTTTTGGAAGTGTTTTGGTTGGGCTAAGGATTTACTCGAGTTTGAGTTATTTTTCAAACTTGCATAAATTTGCAGCCTCTGAAAATTGCCAAGACATTTTATTCAAATAGTGGATAAATCCAGGAGTATAGGGATATGTTTACATTCCTCATATTCCTTTCCAAACCCCTTGGCCTTTTCCTTCTTATCTCTGTTCATTTTAATATAGACAGAGTAGTAATATTGGGGGAGAGAGAG
The DNA here is from genome assembly GCA_011799875.1 of Thinopyrum elongatum. NCBI lineage: Eukaryota > Viridiplantae > Streptophyta > Magnoliopsida > Poales > Poaceae > Thinopyrum > Thinopyrum elongatum. The sequence goes on along the minus strand of CM022299.1, from coordinate 52,453,658 downwards.
AAAGCCCACCTGCCACTTACCTGTTCACTTTCAGCCCACCGAGCCCACCAGCACCAGCGCCCCTATTCTTCTTCTTCTTTCCTGTACGACAGCGCATCCAACACCGCCACGTCGATGCTTGCTTGATTTGACGGCCGGAGACCTCCCTAGCCTCCTATAAAACATGTCCAAACCCTACCCTAGCCTCTCCTCTGTCCATTTCCCCTCTCCCTGCCGCGGCCACCAGGTAGGTCACCCACCACATGCCGACGCCATGGCCGAGAGGAGCCCGAGCTGTTCTCCGGTGTGATCCAACCCACAGACACCGTCTTCTTCCTCGGCAGTGACACGAGCATCACCGTCATCTTCCTCGCCTACGCACGCTTCCACAAGGACCCCGGGAGCTTCCTCCTCGACCTCCTCCTCCTCTGCTTCGTTCTACATCGCACAACCGGACGCCTCCGCCCCGATCAGCGCATTTCCTTGCCGTCTCCGGTCTCCGACGACCTCGTACGACTCCAGCAAGCTTGTTAACATACCAAGATAATGTTGCTGTTTTCCACCTGTTGAAATCTGCCAAGTCTGAGACTGCCAGTAATAAAACTTGCCATGTTTCCATGATGGTTACCACTAATTAATAACTATTTTGAGCATGTTCAGTAAACATGTTTTGTTGTCCATCATATATGCTATCACTCCATGCTTTTACTTGCCATGCAAACTTCCTGTAGCTCATCATTTTGTTGCATACAAAGTGGCATCATGTTGTTCATGACATATTTGACTTGCATTTTGTTTTGGTCACACCGTGAGCTCTACTACTCCGTTTCGGATTATCTTTATATGTTTTCCCACCGAAATCTTCCATTCTTTCCAATGGCATACTTGGGTTGCCAAGATTTTGCCCCTATCCACCTTTCCATCACCGTTTCCTTCCCGTTACCGTTTCTTTCATTCCGGTAGAACTGTTACTCCTTTTATGCCATGCCATCAACATTCACCCTGTCATTCATGCATCCTACTTGGTTTTGCATCATGTCATGTTTATGATTGTGTGTTCACCATGTTGTTTGCTTCTTTCTGGTTGTGCTTTTTCTCAATAGTCCCAGTTACGTTGCGATTATGAGGATTCGTTCGACTACGCCCGTTCGTCTTCTTCATGGACTCGATCTTCTTCTGAGCGGGGTTTCAGGCAAGATGACCATTACCTTGGATATCACTACTATCTTTGCTTTGCTAGTTGTCTCGATGCTATCGCTATGTCGCGCTACCCACCACTTGTTTATCAAGCCTCCCAATATGCCATGATAAGCCTCTAAACTTTTCCACCATCCCAGCAAACCGTTGTTTGGCTATGTTACCGCTTTGCTCAGCCCCTCTTATACCGTTACTAGATGCAGGTGCAGGTTGTTCCATGTTTGGGACATGGATATCATGGGATATCACAATATCTCTTATTTAATTAATGCATCTATGTACTTGGTAAAGGGTGGAAGGCTCGGCCTTTTGCCTGGTGTTTTGTTCCACTCTTGCCGCCCTAGTTTCCGTCATACCAGTGTTATGTTCCTTGACGAGCGCTCCAAACCCATGTGGGGTATTATGGGGCCCCCTGTCCATTCGCTTAGATTTTAAACTCCTCCAGCAAGGCCCAACTTGGTTTTAATTTGCCTAATAACCACTAAAATTGCATAGGGAATAATTAACCCGAGGATTCTTAATCAACAAACCAGGCCAGTGCTCCTCATGAGTGTTGGTCCACCTACCTAGCAGTCGGCGGTGCCGCCTCGGGGCAACTCGATGGTATTTTGGCTATCGTCCACTTTGCATAGACGGTGTTGTCCTGAGAACGAGATATGCGCGGCTCCTATCGGGGTGACGACACCCCGGGTGGTCTTGCTGGTTTAGTTTTACCTTTGCTGAGTGGCTTGTCCACCGGAATCCCTTATCGTAAGCATCGTGTTCTTCATGGTGTGAGGATATTCCATCGGATGCGCGTGGTAATTTATAATGGATCACTTGGAGCGCCCCTGCAGGGTTAAATCTTTTCGGAAGCCGTGCCCGCGGTTATGTGGTGACTTAGAAATTTATAATATCCGATTGTAGAGAACTTGACACCAGATCCGAATTAAAATACACCAACCGCCTGCGTAACCGTGACCGTCTTTTTTCGAGTGAGTTCGGGAAGAGAACACGGTGGGGTTATGATTGACTCGTAAGTAGTTCAGTATCACTTACTGATCATTATTAGTTTGCGACCGTCATGCATAGTTACTCTTCTTACTCTTGTACTCATAAATTAGCCACCATACAATGCTTAGTGCTTGCTGCTACCTCACCACTTATCCATTCCATACCCATTAAGCTTTAATAGTCGTAATACCTATGGTAATGGGATTGCTGAGTCCTCGTGGCTCACAGATTACTATAACAACAGTTGCAGGTACAGGTAATGCAAGGATCTGACGTGAGAGCGATGCTTGCTTGTTTTGGAGTTCTCTTTCTTCTTCTTCTTCTACGTCAATCTTAGGATAGGTTCCTGGTCGGCAGCCTGGGCTAGCAGGGTGGATGTCGTTTGTGTTTTTCGTTTGATTTCATCCGTAGCCAGATGCTGCTCTTCTGTATGATATTTGATGTATTCATATGGCGATTGTACGCCTTTGTATGTATCCCCATTTGTGTTGTATATGGTACGATGTAATGATATCCACCTTGCAAAGCGTCTTCAATATGCGGCTCTATCCTTGGTGGGACCTTCGAGTTCCTCTCGGATAGGATCGCATATTGGATGTGACACTACGGAACACGGATTCGTGGAAAATAAATTGGGGATCTGAGTAGAAACATACCGTAGATCGTTCACGCGGAAGGACTCGAACTAAAAATGAGTAAGGGAGGGATCCGATGAAGCTTTGGAGAGGTTTGGAGCAAGAAGAAAGAAGAGATAAAACAAATTTATGGCAGTTTTACCTCTTCTCGGGCTGATATGAGTGCAACTGGAGGCGGTATGAGTGAGTGCGCTCATACCAAGCGCTGCCAAACACCATGGTTTCGAAATCCCGCTGAAACGCACCTGGTATGAACGACGATACGAGCGCTTGCTTCTCCTTCTGTAAAGCTTGCTTGTGTTGTGGCCCCAACAGACTATGTGTGTCGGTTTGTTGGTATTCCTTGTTAGACTGGTTGGTTGTTTTATTTATAAAGCAGGTCGAAAGACTGTTTCGAGAAAACTGTCTTTCGAGAAAACTGTGGAACGCACAAAATTGTCATTTCTCCTTCTATAGGTTCTACCAAGACGCTTACATATAACTATTGTGAAATGTTGACAACAAAATTCAGAATTGTATTATTATCTCAATAGGCTAAGAATAAATCTTAGTTGACTCTACAAACTTGTTCATGCGTATCTGAAAAATATTGACCGCTTTGTAACAATTTGATAAGAGTTCAAAGAAATGTCAAATCTTGCACTGATCTATGCATGGTGGGCGATTAGGAACTAGTACTACCTAGCAACACGTTTCCTTTTTTAGAGTCTAGAAACACAACTTCTGCTAATTAATTGTAGCCCAGCCCAACTGCCCAAGTCATCCTAATTTATAGTATATACCAAACATAATAAATTGTTCCCGTATCAACACGATCTCTCTCTATCTCCAGCGGCGTTGAAACATGAAATAACCATTCCCACAAGAAAAATATGAAATAGACATGCATATATATACATAACATACACCTGCGCCTGGAATCCTTGATAGATTAGATCTGCGATCTCCTTTGTTCCAATCATGTCTTCGTCGATCAAGCCAATGTCGGCGCTGGTGTCCGCCCTGCGCAGCGCCGGGCGGCAGCACCTCACCGCGTCCACCGTCGCCGCGAGGGAGCCGATCACCGGCTCCCACGTCTTCCGGATCCACGGCTACAAGCAGGTGAGGAAAACGGTCCCGAACGGCACGGCGGTCGAGTCACCCACGTTCGACGTCGGCGGCCACCGCTGGAAAGTCAAGTGCTACCCGAACGGCGACCGCAAAGAGGCCGACGGCTCCACGTCCATCTTCCTTACCAGCCTCGGCGACGCGACGGCAGAGTTCAAGCTTAGCGTGCTCGACCACCACGGGGAGCCCTCGGTCAATGGAGCCGTGCAGCAGCAACGCTACTCGGCTAATGACTACTGGGGCTGGATAAAGTTCCTCGACAAGGAAAATCCCAACCATAATAAGCATCTCGAGGATGATTGCCTCACGGTCCTTTGCGACGTCACCGTCGACCCCGGGCTGCGCGCGGAAGCTGAGGTGGTGGCGGCGCCGCCGTTCGACCTGCGCGGGCAGCTTGCGGAAGCCCTCTGGAACAAGCACCCAGCGGACGTGACGGTCCATGTCGGCGGCGAGACCTTCGCCGCGCACCGGTGGGTGCTGGAGGCCCGGTCCCCCGTCTTCAAAGCGGACCTCGAGGACAACGCGACCGGCGAGCTACGTGTCGACGACATGGACGCAGAGGTGTTCAAGACCCTGCTCCAGTTCATGTACACGAACAGCGCGCCGCAGCTCGATGCGGCGCCTACTACAATGGCGGGCAACGAACTTCCTGGCATGATGAACCAGCAACTCGATCAGGTGGAGGCAACGAAGGCGGAGCGGCTGCTCGTGGCGGCGGACATGCACGGGCTGGACGACCTGAAGCTCGCCTGCGAGAAGGCGCTGCGGCCGCGCGTGGACATGGGCTCTGTGGCCGCCATGCTGTCGCTGGCTGAGCGGCATGGCTGCGCCGTGCTCAAGGAGGCGTGCATGGAGTTCCTCTCTTGTCCCGGTAATCTGAAATCGTTCATGGCCACCGATGGATTTGAGCAGCTCAGGACAAGCTGCCCTTCTGCGGCGCTGGAGCTCGTCATCAAACAGTTGCCGTGATTCTTCTGCCTAGTTTAATTGCCCTTTGCATACAGTTTTTAGCAACAGAATTCTCGTGTCGATATATTCCCTATATTTCGGGTTTATTAGATCCTTGTATTTTAGGTCAAACTTTTACTATAGAATATAGATGTGACTCGCCAAAATATAAGTGACAAGTGTTACAAAAGTTATTATTTGGTTCAAATTTGAAATAAGTTTAATGGCACTCCCTCTGTCCCAAAATATTGTGCTTATTAGATTTTTTACAAGTCAAATATTATAAATTTTGATCAAATTTATAGAAAATATTCTCTACATCTAAATACCGTCTGATTGTTAGATGGATTTTGCTTTGAGATTCAAGCGTCAAATTTATTTTTTTGAGACAAGGTTAGATTTTTTTTAAGAATCTCACCAAACTTTATTAAGTCGTCACGATGTTTACAAGAACGAAATCAAGATTCACCTGGGTGACCTAACCAAACATGGCAGCCAAAACCCAGGGACCAAAGCATGCCTTGCGAGATTATGAGCCTCAACATTCGAGGATCTAAATCCATGGCTAAAGCGACAATCTGAAAAAATCACTGACAGTAGCTAGTATCTCACGGACTATAGCACCGAAGCTGGCTCTAGAACCCTCTTTAAGTGTCTACTACTACCTTGCAGTCAGAAGTAATAGATATTCTTGGAGTATAAAGGTCACCGGCGAGGGCTTGAGCCTCCCTTATCGCCAGGGCTTCAAGTGTTGTCGGATCAACGAGCCTCTGGAAAACAACAACTGATGCACCTTGGAAGACTCCCATTTCATCTCGACAAATCGCTCCAACTGCTCCCCGAGATCCATCTCTTGCAACTGATGCATCTACATTAATTTTGGCATATGACTGAGGAGGCGGCTTCCATTGGCTTGGTTTCAGCGCAGATGTAGCATGCGATATAGGGCTTGGTTTCTGCAAGATGTTAATATCCTGAAGATATGAAGCAGTAAATCTGTCCATGGCGAAAGGTGTCTGGTAAATGTCCTCGTGTATTGCTTTCCTTCGAGAGCTCCAAATTGCCAAGAGAGTGACGATCATTAGAGTAAACTGGTCCGCCGGGAGGGATTCATTCATAGCAAATAGCCAACTTTTGCATTCGGTTCTGTCGTCCTGATCATGTGTTCAACCATCTCTTCATTGGACAGCGTCCAAACACTCCTCGAAGCACTGCAGTCAAGCAAAGAATGGCGCCAACTATCCCTGGCACCACAGAGCGGACACGCGGCGGTGGTGGCCATGTTCGTATATTCTAACACGTCGTGTGTAGGCAGCGAATGTTGGCCCAAATGCCAGGTAAAGTTTCTGAGCTTAGATAGCATCACTCTGTGCATTTGAAAACCGAACCGAAAAACCATACCGAAAATAAACCAAACCGAACCAATTTTATGGTTTTTATGGTTTCTGGTTTCGGTATGGTATGAATTTTTCATACCGATTTGAACTTTGGTTTTTATGGTATATACCGAACGGTTAACCGAATAAACCGAAGTAAAAATAAATTTATATTTCTTGAGATGAACAATCATACAAGTTTTCATTTTTCTTGTACATGAGTCAAATTCACTACTAAGCACGTAAATTTTTCTTGTAACATAGTTATTTTTCTCTTTTTAAAATGCTAAGCACGTCCATAACCATCAACAGATGAATCAATGCATGCATATATACTTATATATATAGTCATATACTATTTGTGTAAAATAGTATGTGTTTTGAGTCATAAATTTGCAAATTATTATTACGTCATTTTCAAATTCGCGTCAACTTTGGTTTTTATGGTTTATACCGAAACCATACCGGAATAATTTGGTATATACTGAAACCAAACCGTATTTTAATTTCATAACGTATTTACCGAAGTATTAATACTGTACAAACCGAAAAACCGTATAAACAGAATAAACCGAACGCACAGGGTGAGCATCGGTGTCCTCCATAGAGATAACCAACCCCTCGACTCGACTGTTGAATTTGACACATCTTCCCTTTCTTCCAACCATGCCTCTCTGCCTAGTTTTGTTTTGATGATCATCTTGTAGACTGATCGAACTGAGAATCTCCCTTTTGGGTCTTCACTCCATGCCCAAAAATCCTCCACATGTCTGGTACACACTGGAATTTGCATGATCGCCTTGGCGTCAATTGGAGTGAAGACTCCCCTGACTATGTCTTCACGCCAGGTTGATGAAGTGTGATCAATCAAATCTGAAACAAGTTGGGGTGGGTTTGTTACCAGCGAGGCAAACGGCCTCATTGACCCTTGTCTAGGGATCCAATTTTGTGTCCAAATTTGTGTTGTTGTGCCATCACCAATTCTGCGGACTATGCCTTGATGAAGCACTTTCCCGCCCATCCAGGATAGAGTGCCATACTTGGGATGGGTGAGGTCCCAATTCAGCATCCATAATCGAACAAGAAGGGAAGTAGACAGCTTTTAGTGGACGTGCACTTAGTGAGGTCGGTTCATTCAGCACCCTCCAAGCCTGTTGAGACAACAGAGCAAGGTTAATGATCTCCCGGTCGCGGAATCCTAAGCCTCCGAGATTTTTTGGTCTAGTCATTACATCTCATGAGACCCAACTGTTGGAAATATGCCCTAGAGGCAACAATATTTATATTATTATATTTTCATATTCATAATTACAAAGTTTATATTTAATGATATAACTCCTATGATCCTGGAATATGCGATTCAGTGAAAACTCATATGCATGTGTGGAATAATAAACGGTTAAATAAAAGGTTCCTAGTCTTGCCTCTAAGACTAGCTCAAGTGTTGTTGGTGATCATGTTTTTCGGATCTTAGTATATCGTTTAAAGTGTTACGTGATAGTCCTAAAACAACTTTGAGATTATGACGTTGGAAGAACGATCATATTGAATCGACTCAAACTTGTTTGTTGTGAATTGAATTAATATCATCTGCATTCAATGCAATAACACGAAGTGTTAACATGTGATTTTGCTCCTTAGACCATGATAGTATCGCGGTCACTTCTTATGGTACGGTGGGCTTTGGGGTTGCTCAAACGTCACCTGTAACACGGTGATCATAACGACAACTTACATGTTCATCAGAAAGTTTGACAAGTGGTCGGATAACTCAAGAGTGAGATTTGCTCCTGCGACGATGGAGAAATATTCTTAGGGCCCTCTTGGTGTGATGGCATCCATCATCGTCTGGCCAGACATAGGTAACTATGTCACGGGGATGCTGGAACACGTTAACGAGAAAGAAGGACAAAACCGGTAACGGGAGCAATGGTATAGTGAGTATAGTGATGACTCAGGAGGATACCGATGCACACCGGGTTTTGTCAATTATCACGAAGCAAAGGGAACATCACATGATAACAAAGGTTCACTCGAATATCATTCGTGTAATCATAGAGACCGATATGGATGTCCACGGTTCCGCTATCGGTCATGGGCTCTGTGGCCGCCATGCTGGCGTTGGCGGAGCGGCATGGCTGCGCTGTGCAGGCATGCATGGAGTTCCTCTCTTGTCCCGGTAATCTGAAATCATTCATGGCGACCGATGGTTTTGCGTAGCTCAGGACAAGCTGCCCTTCTGTGGCGGTGGATCCCGTCATTAAGCAGCTGTCGTGATTCTGCCTAGTTTAATTGCTCTTTACATACAATTTTTAGCAGCAGAATTCTCGTGTCGATATATTCCCTATATGTTCGGGTTTATTAACTCCTCGTATTTTAGGTCAAACTTTTACTATAGACGTGACTAGTAAAACTACAAGTGATAAGTGTTGCAGAAGTTATTGTTAGATTCAAATTTGAAAGAAATCACTCCCTTTGTCCCAGAATGTTGTGCTTATTAGAGTTTTTACAAGTCAACTATTAGTATAAATTTTGATCAAATTTATAGGGAAAAAATCTCTACATCTAAAATACCGTCTGATCGTTAGATGGATTTTGCTTTGAGATTTGGGTGTCACATTTATTTTTTTGAGACAAGATTACATTCACGGACTGGTTGGACGTGTGATTTGTCTGATGTTTTTGCTGAAGAGCTGCCCGTTGAGATTTGTTGTGAGTGTTTTTGCTGGGTGCACGGGCCGGTTGAGGTGGGAGGGGCCTCTTCTGATTGTTTTTGACCTTTTTATCTGTTTTTATGTTTCCTCTTTTGTCTTCTCAATTTAACGAACGGTTCTTTTTTTTTTCTGCTGGCGAACGAAGAAGGGTTTGACTGACTGGCCACATCTCATTCATTTTCTAATGTGTCCTTTCCTTTTCTCCTCAAGCGCACCTTCCCGGCTTCTCTTCTTCCTTGAACTATGTTTGTTTTGGATTTTGTTAATTCATAAATTTTACATTTATTTTGTCATTTTTAAATCAAACATCAGTTTTGTTTTTGCGATGACAATCAAGCATCAGTTACATGTATGTTCATCCACATGCAACTCCACACATCTTACAACTATATTTTCTTTTAACCTCGAATGAAAACTGACCATATGTTACATGTCCGCTCATCCACGCACAAAAACACACGCCTTGCCTCCATGCAATTGGCGAAGGACTGGCCTCTGCATATATGTTCCCTTTTTCTTTTTTTTGGGGGTGAAACTTAAATTTTTTTTAGGTGGCACACACATCAGCCGCATGCAGTTGCATGTCCGTTGTTCGCGTGCAATATTTTTTTTTGTCAAAAATATTGCCACTCAATTGCACACACAGGCAAATTGCATGTCCACGCACAATTACATGTCGCCTGCGTGCAGCTTACTTTTTTTTCCTTTCAAAATAACATGCTACCCTGTTGCACATTGTGCCGATGCTGTTCATACTTACTATGGAGCCATTGCAACGATTGTTTGATTGGGCCGCGGACAGAGGGCTCTTGCGACCCCTGGCGGCAACCGGAATGAGGAAGAGGATCTCAATATTCGCGGATGATGTGGTTGTGTTTGTCAAGCCGGAGCCAATGGACCTTGCGATTTGCAAGTGCATCTTTGACCTGTTTGGGGAGGCGTCGGGACTGCATTTTAACATGGGCAAATCGGTGGCATTGCCGATACGCTACTCGGACCAAAGTATCAATATGGCTAGCACGGAGCTTGGGTGTCCGGTGGGCTCCTTTCCGGTTCGATATCTTGGACTCCCGCTGTCCTTAAGAAAGCAATCATATGCACAACTTCAATATCTTGTGGACCAGATGGCGAACCGCCTGCCGAAGTGGAAGGCTGCTCTCATGCCAAAGAGTGGTAGGCTTACCCTGGTGCATTCTGTCTTGTGCGCAATGCCCATACACGCTATGATGGTTTTGGACCTTCCTATCAAGATGATTGCCGCGATGAATAAGGTGTGCCGGGGCTTTCTATGGTGTTGCAAGGCTGAAGCAAATGGTGGGAACTGTGCTGTGGCATGGGAGGCTGTGTGCGCTCCGAAATGGGCAGGAGATCTAGGCCTGCCCAATATGAGGTGGCTTAACATAGCTATGCAGGCCAGGTGGCCATGGCTACAACGGACAGATAGCAGCAGACCTTGGAGTGAGTTCTCAATCAAAGTGCCAAACGAGTCGATGAAGCTATTCCAAGCGGCTGCTAGATGCAATGCACGGAATGGAATGAACACCCTCTTCTGGGAAGATCGATGGCTCGACGGGTGGAGGATACAGGAGCTTGCACCGGTCATCTACGACCTGGTGCCAAGCCACGTGCGAAGGACATGCATGCTTGGGCAGGTGGTGGAGAATGGGATGTGGGCTACGAGTGTTGGCCCCAACTTGGGTGAGCAAGCTTTGCAGGAATTCCTTCAGCTTTGGCAGAGGATTCAAAATTGGGAACCAATGAACAATGCTCCGGACAGCTTCTCTTGGTCTTGGGAGACGAGTGGGAAGTTCACTGTGAGGTCGGCATACGCAGCCAGGTTTTGGGGCAGAGAGAGCATACCCACTGCGGACCTCACATGGAAATCGAGAGCTCCGGCACAATGCAAATTTCTCACGTGGCTAGCCCTCCGCAATAGATGTTGGACATCCGATCGACTTGCCAGGAGGGGACTACCGCATCAAGACAAGTGTCCACTTTGCGATCAAGAGGAAGAAACAATTGAGCATGTGCTCTTAACTTGTGCCTTCGCCAGAACGGTGTGGGCAGGGTTATGTCAGGCTATGGGGAAGTTGGTCTGGACACCCACTCCACAAGAGTCCCTCCAGCATTGGCTCAGCAGCAAACAAGGATTACCCACCATAACTAAGAAGGACCTCCACATGCTACTATTACTAACGATGTGGGAAATATGGAAGCACAGGAATGCGGTCGTGTTTGACAGGGCCGCGCCATCGGTTGGGGCCCTTTTGCACAAAATCTCATCGGAATGTAGAACTTGGTCGTTGGCTGGACTCATAAAAGGAAACATAGATTATGTGTTTGCAGGTCTAATACAGTGGAGCATTGGGGAGGAGTAGCCTACGTGTAGGGTGGAGTGGAGTTGTACATGTATTCGTGAGGTGTATCACGATGCGTTGTAAATGACCGGTGGAGGCGTTCTTCGCCTTTCTTCTTTAATATATGATATGCACACTCGTGCATATTCGAGAAAAAAAAATGTCTTCTTTTAAAAAAAAAAATCTTTTTTTGCGAGAAAATAGGAAGCTTATTCCATAGTGACAGGTTTACAGTCAGCTAATACAAGACCAAGAATAAAAGGGGGTATGCGCTGCAACCATATTTTCATACTTCATCGGAACAAACTCCCGAACTGCCACCAACGCTTTGGTTTCTTTCATCAGGTGCCCATATGGAGATTTGGCGAGTGTCTCGTCAGATAGAGCCAACAAGGTGCCGACTAAATCCGACTGCACAGTGACCAGAAGGGATGACCATTGCAAGGCCAGAGACATCCCTTTCAATATCACATGTAACTCTTATTCTAGTGCATTGTTGCAAAAGAACAGTAAATGCCAGGAGGCAAAAATAACTCCGCCTTCACTATCTCTGCGAACCATGCCTGTTGTGCTATCACCCGGGTCGTAGGAACCATCCACAAATAAAGTCAGCCGGTCTGGAGAGGGCGGCTTCCAAAGTGGTGCAGGCCGGCGCACCATCACACTTCGTTCAGTAACCAGGGAGTCGATCGTGGACTTCCCCTTAATAATTTGCTCAATACTGAAGTTCTTCACATCACTGATAGAGGTCATATAGCTGCACATAAAGTTTTTGGACACCTCCGTTGGTGGAATAGTTTTGCCATGTGTAAGGTCATTACAAAGGTTGCAAATTCTCCCTAGAAGCATAATTATCATGTTTGAGACTTAGCGGGACTTTGACTCAAACAGGTGAAACAACCATTCGTCATATGTATTTATAACATGTTCCTTTCGGGGTATTGGCCATACATCACCCATTGCGTCCCATAAGATGGCAGCATTGTTGCATAGAACCTATAAACCACGCTACGCAACCCGCCATTCTGAGGCATCCGCGCGCGCGACGCTTGTTGGGCCGTTCGATTCTTTCTCTGTACTCCCTCCTTTCCGGTTTATAGGGCTCAAATCTGAAATCTCATCAACCAAGGCAGATGGTGAGTGGAGGAATGTATCTCGTACTTTATAAAACTACCCAAATTAAACTGATGCATTAATTTGGATTAATTGCAGTGGATGCATGCTTGGCCACTAAGATGAGTAGGAATATTACATGCATTGGTGAATTCCTTTTTAATTACTGCATGCAAATATTTAATGCGCCTCGGAATCTCAATAGGAGATGGAGATGAGCCCTTTAAATCGGAAAAACGAAAAAATTGAGATGAACCCTATAAACCGGAAAGGAGGGAGTAGCTCCGTTTTGGCTGCTGGCGCATGGTCAACCGCCCGTTCTTTTATACATTCGCGTCTTCTTCGAAAGCAGCTGCCGGGTGGACCTATTTAGCTACGGGTCCAGTGAATGAGCTGCTTTTTAGCGTGGCTAAGACTACCCACAGTGGGAGTAACATAGATAGTAACATCACATATATCTAGATAAAATAGATGATGTGGCAAGCAATAAATGAAGAAAGAGAGGCATGTGGTAACATAGCTAGTTACTAGTATTACGAGTAACATCACACATATCAAGGCAAGATGAGTGTATAGCCTAATAAATGAAGTGTTGCATGTTACCACATATATGTTACTTTCCACTATAGAGGTAGTAACATAGGCATGTTACTAGTCTAAGTTACTCCCCATTGTGCCTAGTCTAAGGCGTGAGCGTACGTGCGAGAGATGGGGCGAGGCCTAAAAAATATCTGCCTCCACTTCCTCTGTCTCTCTCTCCTCCCATTCCTCTGCGCCGCCTCCTCCGATTCCCCTCCTCTTCTCCGTGCGCGGCGGCCGGCGCAGCTCCTCGCACCGCCGTCCGTCCACCCTGGCTCTCTCAGATCGGGGTGGGCGGAAGAGCTCTGCCTTCTTCCCATCCTCCATCACATACATGCAGCGACGACCTAGAGGAGCTCAAGCCACAGTGATGGTCCACGGCACCGTCGCCGTCGTCCTCAGCAGGAGGAGCACGGACCGCATAGATGGCCAGCTCCGTCCTGCTCCCATGCCATCGTCTGTCCATCCTTTCTCTCTCTCTCTTGTTTTCCTTCAGATCGGGGCGACTGCTAACTCTCTCTCTCTTTCTCATTCTCATTTTCATTGGTGGGGACACTACCGGACTAACCTTCTATGCCGACGGCCGCATAGGCCCTTTGCCGTCGGTATAGGTCTATGACGACGGTGGCCGTCGGCATACACCCGTTGGCGTAGATATCGTCAGCATCGTCCTGTCAGACCGTCAGCATAGGCATCTATGTCGACGGCTTCCGTACGGCCGTCGGCATAGTTACACCGTCGGCAGAGGAAATCACCAGACGGCAACAGACGGCGCCTTCATCCCCACCAACCAACCAGCGACGGCCACGTGGCATATATAAGCCGACGGCCTGGCCGTCGGCATAGGTGGAAATCTATGCTGACGGCCAGGCCGTCGGCTTATATATGCCACGTGGCAGTCGCTGGGCGCTCCTGGCAGCAGGGTATGCCGACGGCCTGGCCGTCGACTTAGATGGAAATCTATGCCGATGGCCAGGCCGTCGGCATACCCGTGCCACGTGGCGCCCGCTGGTTTCTCGTGGACATGGCTATGCCGACGGCCAGGCCGTCGGCATAGATCAGTTATGTTTTTTTTTATTTTCTCTGTTTTCCCATTTTTCATTCAATTTGACAACATTCAAAGACACAAAATATGACAGAGACCATATATACACAGAAATATGATAGATCATCATCTAAAGATACTCAAGATCATCATCTAAAGATACTTAAGATCATCATCTAAAGATCATCAACATCATCATCGTCGAAACTTCATGAACATAAGTATGAGGCACGGACATCATCGTCGTCATCTAAAGAACGCTAAGAAGTACGAAACATGGAAAGTATTGCAAGACATGGAACACATCATCAGCCAAGACTAGGACCATCGCCGTGAGCACCGCCAAGACCAGCACCACCTTGCCAGATCGGAGTGACTGGGCTCTCTGAAGTAGGAGTCGAGCCACCGGTCCCCTACATGTTGGAAAAGAGATTGTAAGGGTAAATATAATATGATAGTGTTGAATGAACGAGAACTAGTTTGTCAATAGTTAGGCAAATGTAATAACCAGAGTCTGACTGCCTAGTGCCACCCATTCATCGAACGTGGGCACGTGTGGGGGTTCTCCAGCAGGTGGTGGTGCGGGTCCCATTTGTGGTGGATCCGTGCGGTTAGTCCAAGACGCCAACATAGTCTGGATGTTAGTTAACCAAGCAAACTAGAAGGTCAGAAGAAATGAAAGTGCAAATTTTAGCTTGGTTCTAAGAGGGCAAAACTAACCGCCATCATCTGACGGTTGTAATCCTCGTTTGCCTTCACTCGTTGCAAGTACTCCCGCACCTCGAGATTCCTAAGTTCGACAAAGGCCTTATATGCCTACAAAATTTAGGTTGTTTCTAAGTGGGCAATGCTGAAAATAAACTGAGAAAGTGAAAAAGAAAGAAGATAAGGGGGAAGTACTTACAGCATGCTGGCGGGCTAAGCTAGGCTGCGAACGCCCCGTACTCTCTAACGGGCTCGGGTTGGTTGCTCAAAGCCGTGTGTACGAGACAGAAGGAGTGATCAAGCCATCGAAACACGGGTAGCGGCCATGGGACTTCGGCTAGATGGCCACCACCGCTGTGTCGTCGATCTGAGACTGGACGAGGTCAGGAGCATCCGGACCAGGCGGATGCAACCTCTCAAACTGCTCCTTGTAAGACTCCAGGTGCTCCTCGATTTTGCCGTAGTACTCTCTCTCGCCTTCCTTGCGATCACTCCGCTCACGGGCCATCTTCCACGACTCCATGTCTGAGAGTGGCCTCTTCAACTTGTCCTCCTGCAACGTCAAACAGAAGTTAACCATACATAAGAACATGACGGTAAAAAGAAAAAAATGCATCATGCATATAGATATACCTTCATGGCCTTGAAGCCCCAGTGGTTCCTGTTTCCTTGGCCGTGTGTTCCGTCTTTTCCACGGTTAGCCCGGTTCTTGCTGCTCTTGGCAGCAAACTCTGCATCGTCGCTGAACCACCTATCCACCAAATTCGCCCATCCCTCATCCTTTCCAAAGCACAAGGAGGAATAACCTAAATAATGGAAACATGACATGCCAGCACGAAACAATGAAATTGACTGCTTATACGTTGGAATGAAAAGTCTCTAATACTTACCTTCATGTACTGCTCCCTATTCAAGGTAAGTCGTTGCTTCTACGCTTCACTTTTGCTCATCTTTTGATGAAGGTAGGAGTGGTAGTAGTGCGAGACGGCAACCCATCGCACCTCGTACTGCAACTGACGAGCTTTCTTCTTCGCAGCCGCCAGCAAGACCACGTCGGCTCTGGCCTTGTGCTCGTCAAGAACTCTATAGAATTGCTGCAATCATGCATAAAACCAGAAGCAAACAAGGCATGAGTTGAGTGATTCGATGATAAACTATGAACGAAACTCAAGACAAGTGATTCTGAAGAGAACTTACCCAAAATTTGGTGATCACGGCCTTAGCGGCCGTCCCGTACTCCGCGAGGCTGGTAACCTCGTAGTGGGCCCAGCTCGTGGCCAAAACCCGCAACTCCGGGTCCCTGTCTGGCCGCGGGCAGAATAGGCCCGGCGAAAACTC
Source organism: Thinopyrum elongatum (assembly GCA_011799875.1). Classification (NCBI taxonomy): domain Eukaryota; kingdom Viridiplantae; phylum Streptophyta; class Magnoliopsida; order Poales; family Poaceae; genus Thinopyrum; species Thinopyrum elongatum. The sequence goes on along the minus strand of CM022299.1, from coordinate 52,437,572 downwards.
CTTCAACAGGACAGTGATAATGCCGTTCGGTTTACGGCCCTTTCCGTGAAGGATCTAGTTCCTGCAAAAGAATCAAAGAATTAGCATGTGTACAATAAAAAATGTTGGCATGTGTTCAAAATATGATTGAGAGGCACTTACTCTGTCCCCGCGAGTTCAATGAGCCACTTGTTCGCCTGGATAGAAGGTGGTGTAGGTAGTTCTGCAATACCACGCTGCCACCCCTTCGGACCACCCAACGGTAAGTCACCCCACAACTCAGCGTCACCCTCCCCTCCACCACCCTCCTCCTCGCCCTCCTCCTCGCACTCCTCCTCGTGAACCTCCTCCTCCTCAAGAACCTCCTCCTCCTCCTCAGACTCAGAAGGTGGCTCAGTATTGGAGGGCATCGAAGAAGCACTGGTACAACGAGGTGCTATACACACGGTTTTTAACCCCTTTCTGCGACGGCATTTGGAACCGTCACCAAGTGAGTGTGGGTGATCGGGGGGGGGGGGGGGGGGGGTCCTTCCCACACGACCCAGAAACCGTCGGGGATATGCCCTCCTAGCACACACGCTCGGCAAAATGAGGTCGTGTGTGACCGGCGAGCGATCAAATACGGTTATACGTACAGTAGTGCTAAAAAAATACAATTATACAGGTGAAATCGTTTTCGGTCGTAAGTACATCCCACACAGTCAGTCCCTGCTAAACGTTTCTGTTCCTATGTACATTCCACACAGTCAATCCAAGGAATACATTTCCGTTAGTATGTACATCACACAGGGTGCGTGGAAGAAACTGTGTGGCAAAGGCTGTCCATCACACACATTTTTTATGTGGTAATCGTTTGCGCAAGGTGGCCTAACGCAAACAGTTTTCAAGAGGATGTCATGTGTGATTGTTCATTGATCCAACACGGTTTATTCCTTGTAACTGTGTGCGTTGTCTGAGGTCATCGCCCATGATGTTTTCTCAATAACCGTTTGCAATAGAAAAACCCAATTAGCAGGCTAATTGTTCTATTATTAATAATCGTTTGCAATAGAAAAACCCAATTAGTAGGCTAATTGTTCTATTATTAATAATCCATTTATTAATCTAATTGACATTTCATATTAAGCACACAATATATTTCATTTCCATATTAAGGAAGCAGGATTTCATAATTGAAATACATCAGAGTACAACATCATATAGCTTCAGCACTCAGCTACCCCATTACATAGCTGCACCAGCACCAAATTTCAGATGCAACATCTACAACCTTTCGAAATTAGCATCATAGACGGAACATAGACAGATGAATCTCATCTGGAAAACTGCTGAAGCGGAAGGCGAATATTGAGCCTTCATTGATGTTGAAGGTCTTTGCAACTTTAGGCCAGTGCCTGTGGATGATTGACTGTCCATCATTTGTCCTCTTCAGGAATACTTCAATATTGAACCGTGGGTGTTGTATGAAAACCTTCCTCGCCTCCTGACCATACAGGTGGTTTGAGAGGTAGTCATCAGTGAACTGCTTTGGAAAGGCCTGAAAACAAGGATATGCGTAAATATCTTCTCCAGATTTTAAATGGCGCAAAGGAATTAAAAAGACAAGGTATAACAATTAGTACCATCCCGTAGTGAACTGATGTCTTCTTCATTGTGCAGACAAAGATCTTGTTGTTTTTTATCGCTAATTTCTTTATCATAACAATCTTTCTAAGTGTCTTGACTTGACTGATATTAATGGACAACTCATTTCCACATATGCAAAAAGGGTCAAACAGTGGGTCAAAACCTCTGACAGCAGGACCTACATGTGCAAGACCAAATTGTTAAAAACCTAATATTTAAAAACAAGAAGTGGAAAGGTGTGTTATTAACAACAGGCCAAATATTTAAAAACAAGCAAACGTAGTCATTCAAACTTGTATTGTGCAGGTCTAAGTACGCTAGTTATTGGCCCTGTTTGGATCCATGGGTTAGAGTTAGTTTGAGTTAGTTTGGCCTCAAATAGCCCTAAAGTATCCAAACATGAGGGCTAGTTTGAGCTAATTGCATCAAACCCACCCGAAACAACTATCCCACCCAAGAGGTGTTGATTGGGGCTAGTTCTCCTAGTGCATTTATTGTCAATCTAACACTCTCATCCAAACACCACTTTGGCTAGAGTTAGTTCAGGGTTAGTCATTGTTGAGTATCATTGTTATTTAGGAAATGTAGGATAGCGTAGGATTTATTCTACCTTGACTTGTACTCCAAGATGACCATGTACTCCTATATATATGCCCACGAGGCTCAAGCAATACAATCAACTATTCCACCAATCTCTCTCTCTCTCCCTTTTAACTGTCATGAGCTAGAAACTAACTCTAACCTCTAGCTAAGTTAGAGTATCCAAACAGTGCCATTGTTAAATCAAATGGAAAGGCGTGTTCAATACTCCCTCCGGTCCTTTTTACTCTGCATATAAGAATTGTGTGAAGTCAAACTTCATAAAGTTTGACCTTATTTATATGAAAAAATATCAACATCTAGCATGCTAAAGTTATACAATATGAAAATTTAAGTCATGACACATGTACTGATATTTATTTCATATTGTGAATGTTGGTATTTTGTTATATAAAGTTGGTCAAACTTTAAGAGGCCTGACTTTAGACAAATCTTATATGCGAACTAAAAAGATTCGGAGGGAGTACAACATGCTTAACAGCAACCAAATATAGTCATTCATAGAGCTATTGTTAAATTTGGTATTGATGAAATTGAACTGCACATTTCATACTAGCACATATAGAACATCACACTGTTAATAGCTGAAATAAACAAGGCATACTACGAACAATCAAAGATGGCAATTGAAACTGGACATATGCTAACTACAAACAACTGAACAACCATAAACCGTAGAAATAAACAAGGCGTAATGCAAACAACCTAATATAGCAATAAATACTAGATAGGTTCTCACTACAAAAGGGGTTCAAGAAAACAAATCATGGGTTTCCTCACTTGTCACAGATTGGCTCCCTCCTCGTGGTCGCCGTCGATGAGGTCTGACTTGCCAGCTGTGGATCCTAGACCAGCGTCGCAGAACGTGTCCTTCAGAAATAACAAAAGGGGCTCCATGGCGATGAAGGATGGCAAATTGTTCATAACGAGCCGCAGGAGATCAGCGGCAGGGCCATCGATGAGATCGACGGCTGTCGAACCCAAAGAGTTGGGGGTGGGCAACTTAACCTGTGACATAACCAGCATCAAGCCGTCGGTGTCGACGACCTCGATGTCGTAGCCGGCGTCCGTGACATGCCAGAATACTCTAGCCCGCTGATTGAAAGGCTTAATCCAGGTCTAGTCATCGTCGTCAGCTTCCTCGGCGGCCACCTCACCGACGTCGGGCGAAGAGGCCGTGGTAAAGCTCTTTTGGGCCATTCGCTCCTCGAGCTCCCCGGGAAGCGTAGCCGGGCTTAGGCTGCGACGCTCTAGAGTGGGGGGAGGGGTTGGGGATGGGGATCTCTGGGAAAGGGGGTGTTTCGCAGGCGTCATCTAAGAAACTCAGTGTGACGACCCCGGCTTAATCGTGCACTAGTCATACACGCAAATGCGCACGATCAAGCCTAAGGACTCACTTGAAGATATCACAACACAACTCTAAAACAGAAAATAAAGTCATACAAGCTTAATATTACAAGCCAGGGCCTCGAGGGCTCGAATACATAGCTCGATGGCATACAAGCGTCAGCGGAAGCGTTAGATATCTGGGTACAGATATATTACATAGAGAGAATTAGGCCTTCACAGAGGCGGGGTAAAATAAAATACTACGATCGAAAGGCGTAGGCCTCCTGCCCTGGACCCTCCGATCCTACTCCTGGTCGCCGAACGGCTCCTCGTAGTAGTAGTACTCGCCAGGCGGGTAGTAGTACTGGTCGTCGGCTGGGGCTTCTGGCTCAGGGGCTCCGTCGTCTGGTGGCATCAAATGGAAAATGGGGAAAAAGAAAATAAAGCAAACGTGAGTACTCATCCGACGTACTCAGCAAGCAAGGATCTACACTATATATGCATCATTTTCAAAGGGGGCTGTATATGTGGACTGGGCTGCAGAAATGCCAGAATAGAGGGGGAAAGCCTAGTCCTATCGAAGACTAGCATCTTCAACATTCTTCGACAGTCTTGCAGCATCAGGGAAGAGCAGATGAACATAATGTAAAGTAGTAGTAGTAGTAACATCAACCTCGACCTGAGATCCTTTCTCGACTCCCTGCGAGAAAGCAATCCCAGAGCCGTACTATCCAGTTCTCTCCACATGTTCTAGTTGTACCGATCGGGATACAACTCCGAGTGTCCGTTACCGTAGGACAGGCTATCGATAGAAGTTTCTTCCCTGCAGGGGTGCACCAACTTACCCACCACGCTCACTTAACTCTGGCCGGACACACTTTTCTGGGTCATGCCCGGCCTCGGCTAAGCAACACGCCGCAACCCGACCTAGGCTTATAAGAGAGGTCAGCACGCCGGACTAAACCTATGCCCCCAGGGGTCTTGGGCCATCGCCCCGGGAACTCCTGCACGTTACGGGGCCACCGAGAGCAGACCTAGCAACCCCTTATACAAGCACGGTTGCGTTACCAGTCCAACTCGGCGTGCGCCGCTCCTTACTGACGTCAAACAAGCTTCGGCTGATGTGTACGACGCAGAACGCCCATACTATGCCCACGTGATGGTTAGTGCTATCGGGCCAGAGGCCCCTCGGATCAAATATCCAAAACCGTAGTGGATTAGGAGCGCGCGGAAACGAGCAGAGACTCACGATCGATGTGACCCCGTCGCCCCGTCTCGAGGACTTGCGGCAAGGGCTAAGAATGCCCGGCCACGCCTCGTAGTTATCTCGCGGGCACCATCCAGGTCAACCCGACTCCACATCACTTCGCGTTAAGCTCGCGCGGGTACCCCTCAGGGCCGACCCGTCTTTAGTATCATAGTTTAGTGCAAGTCATAATATCCAAGGTAACTGTGTGTCTGTCACCGAAGGGAACCCTGAGGAATCACCCTCGATGGAATTCCCGCTCGATGTTATCATCAAGGTGAACGAAGGAGGAATCACCCTCGAGGTCCACCTTGAGGAGTTGCGCGACGACGTCGTTATCGGGGGTGGTGTAGAAGGAATCACCCTCGCTTACCACGACCGAGTGACTAACCTACAAGGTTAACATCAGAAGTGCTGACGAGGTATCACCCTCGGCACTCGATGGTAACCCAGCAGTGTCGGCAACTAAGGGGAAGTGATGCGCGGTGCCATGGTCTAGTCTTCAATCCCGATGATGGAGTCTTCTGATGTCCAGCAGGGCAGTCGGGATCAAGTGGGGGTCTCGGTCGTGTCTATACCCACCTTATACTAAGCAGTCTAGGGTAACCAGTAAGGTAACAAAGCAGGGTACAATAATCAGGCTATGCAGCAGATATAGGAAAGCAGTAGCAGTAGCAGTTCTAATGCAAGCATAAGAGAGAAGAGAATAGGCGATATAGGCATGCTCAAAATGGGGGTGCTTGCCTGTTTGCTCGGGGGCAAGGGCAAGGTCTTCAGTAATATCGTCGGGGACGTAGTCGTACTCCTGTGCGGCGTCTGCCTCGGGAGCTACGTCAACGTCGGGGTCTACCGAGAGAGAAGAGGGGGAAGAAACAGGTAAACATAATGCAAACAAATGCAATACGGTGCGTGTGATGCTATGATGCAGTGCAGGGTTGCCTAATTATGCATCTAAGTCATTTCAGTTATTTTTAGAATTATTCTGGGATTTAATATCCGACGTGTGTGCACTATTCATCTGCCGGATTCGGGTCCGGAGTTACGAGTTCTTCTACGTAGGGGGTTCCGATGGAGAAACAGACGGCACGATCAGACTCGTCTCGTCGTTCTGAGCAACTTTCATGTTTTAACTTTTTCGATCCGAGCTACGGTTTAAAAGTTATTAATTTTTAAAGATTATTTGAATTTCTGGAATTATTTTATTTATCAGAAAATGAATTATGACGTCAGCATGACGCGCTGCTGACGTCAGCAAGTCAACAGTCGGCTGACTAAGTCAAATATGACATGTGGGTCCAGTGGGACCCACATGTCAGCCTCTGTTTAGGCTAATCAGTGGATTAATTTAATTACCAGGGTTAATTAGGGGGTGGACCCCACATGTCAGTGAGACATTAGGTTAATCTAATTAGTTTTTAATTAATTAAATCTTAATTTAGGTTAATTAGTCGCGGGGGCCCACCTGTCAGTGGCTCTGGGTCGGCCACGTCAGCATAGTTGACTTGGTCAACTAGTCAACGCGGGCCCCTGGGCCCACGGGGCAGTGACCCAGGGCGACCCACGTGGCGGCCACGTCAGCGCCGGCGCCGGAGATCGCTCCGGCGACCATTTTCGCGGCGAAGCACGCCGGCGAGCTGCGGAATCCCTCTGTAGGGCGTCATTTCGCGCGCCGCGACCACCAGACGATCGAGGATCGAGCGCCGCGTCCATCTATGGTGTCGGAACGGACCGGGGAGGCCTAACGTGACGGCGGCGTCGACATCGGCGGCAAGGTGCTCGGGCGAGCGACGGAAACGGCGACCCAGCGCGCAAACAAGTGAAGGAAAAGGCTAGGCGGGGTGCTACGGGCGCCAGGAGCTCGTGGGACAAAGCGGAGGAGCTCGGGCAGCTTCACTCCGAGCTCAACGCCGGTAATGGCGCATGGCAGAACGTGGCGGCGGTGACAGCTAGCTAGGACGGGGCACGCAGCGCGAGGAGGGGAACGGAGAGGGGGAAGAGGCTCACCGAGTGGTCACGTAAGACCCGCGGAAGCTTAGTAGCTGCAGCGGTGGTCGGGGACGACGGCAAACACGTCGGGGCAGAGGAAGAAGACGACGTGGTTGCGGGCGATGCGGTGGATCCAAGCCCCAGCTGCAGTCACCAGAGGATGGGGAAGACGACGGCGGGGCTCTACGGCATCACGGTGCGTCAGCGCGACGGCGGTGGTCGCGGCAACGACTGGAACGCGGCGGCGATGGCGCTCGGTCTCACTGGATCTGGCGGGGGAAGAGAGGAGGAGAGCGAGCGAGCGAGGGAACGAGGGAGTGGATAGGAGTGGACGGGGCCGAGGGCGTCGCCCTTATCCCCTCGGCGGCCCCTGTAGCGCTGCGGTGTCGGCCAGCGACCGGCGAGCTCGTCCTCGTCCACGGCGGCGTCGACACGGGGAGGAGAGAGAGCTAGTTGGGCTGGTGGGCTGGGACCAGGCACTGTGCACGTAGGCCTGTGCACAGTGGCCCATCTCTCCCCTTTTCCTTTTCTGCTTTCTTTTTCTTATATCAATTCTGTCTTGAAATAGTTAGGGCACTTTTACATTTTTGTAAAATGTGAGAGTTGTCCCAAATATTGCAATGCAATATTATCTCTCACCAAAAAGTGGTTTGGACTGATTTGAAGTTTGTTTGAATTTAATATGATTTTAAATATATCAAATATCCTGTTTTTGGGTCTGTTCCAACTTGTTTGAGTCATTTATCCAACTCCAAACATTTTGATGTTGATTTTAGAAAGGTTTCTGGATTATTTACCATTAAATGAACATTTTCCCAGCAGTGTTTGATCAACTTTATATTTCACTTTTGAATTTGAGTTGATTTTCAGATGTGAATTTGAATTGGATCATTAACCCTTATGACTTGGCACTGCAAATGATCATGACTTGGCAGTTTTAACAGAGTGTCACAGAGTTTATTACAAGGGGGTGTTACACTCAGGGCGGCGAGGGTATGTATATCGGTGGGTAAACTGCACGGGTAGACCGGCAGAGGTTGACGATGGAGGCGGCGCGGCGGCGGCGACCTAGCTAGGTTTGGAGCGAGGGAGGGGTGGTGTGTATGTGTGTGAGCGAGGGATTTTGGGTGAGCGAAGGATTTGGGGTGTGTGTGTGGAGGGGTCCAAGGTGGTGTTTGAGGAAATGCCGCGGGTACTAAAAATTTTACTAGGCGGGAGTAAAATGGCGGGGCTACCAAAAATTTGGATCAAGGGATTGAAGCAGAGCGGGGCGGGAGTAAAATGCCGGGGCTACTGAAAATTTGGATCTGCTGATTGAAGCAGAGCGGGAGTAACAGACATCGCACACAGTCCAGACTTACTAATTGTGTGCTATCAAACAGAAAAACCATCTACGCGGACGCGGGTAGATATTTTCGAGATTGCGAGGGAGTAGATATTTTCGAGAGGGGGAGGGAAGCCTCGTGGAGCCCAATCTACTGTGATCATGTGGGTGACAAGGGCAGGAACGTGGCACACGGGTAGTCCTAGGGAACCGTGTCTGTTTCGTACCCGATCGCAGACGGTTGCTGCGTCCGACTCGTCTGCTGTTTATAAATTTGGGCAAAAAAATTTGGGAAAGGGTCAGAACACGAACACACTTGCATGTGGACCAAATATATGTATGAAAAGGGTGGTTTGATGTTCAAATACCCAATGCACAACTTTGATGTGGCACCTGTCGCACAAAGCGCACGTTATTATTGCTAGCCCCCCCCCCAAACACACACACTTCGTGTTGCCGGGAGGGGAATCCTAGCTATGAACGCATGCCCCCAAATAGCTAGGTCTGACATCTCACCGTACCGTACACACAAAACCGAAAGAAGTACATCAACCCCCTCCCCCCCCCTTTGCTTCCGATTAAATGTGGACCGTGTGCGGGCCCACAGATGTGTTCTTGTGGCATTAGATGGGTGACACCACATACCAACCACACCTGCGGGTGGCCCGATGTGTGTGTGTGTGTGTGTGTGTGTGAAAACGATGTGCTATGATATTTAAATAACCAAATCACAAATTTGATGTGGCACATGTGCATCGCAAATTAACCGGGCATCCCCAACCCCACGGAGGTTCATCTAGTACGAACTAGTATTGTGCCCCCCCCCCCACACACACACACACATTGAGTCGGTGGGAGGGGGCATCTCACCAAGGCGTATTGTAAGACTGACCAAGAAGAATCACCACCTTGGTCGTATAACCTCTCTTGTTTGTTGGGTCAAAGTCATGCATTGACGTTCCACACGCGGCCCCACAAAATAGGCTCGCTTGTCGCCGATAACCACGCGAGGTAGTGCCTGAAGACAACCACTGCGTGCATGTGTGGCCCAAACATATGTATGAAGTGTCATGTGGTGTTTGAATATACCCAATGCACAACTTTGATTCATGTGTATGCGAGCCCTCAAACTTAGGTCTCGAATCTCACCATGATCGACGTACGACTATACAGTAACGCAAACCAAGAGAAGAAGAATCCACCCTGGTAACCTCTCTCGTGTTGTTGGTCGAAGTGATGGAGACGACCATGCGGGCCCACGAATATATAGGCCGTCGATGATAACCAAGCGATGGAGAGTGTCCAAAGACAACCACTGCATGTATGTGCCCCAAACATATGTATGGACATGCGTGATGCATGAATATATGTTTGAATACCAAAAGCACAACATTTTGATGTGGTGCATGCATGCGTCGAAAAACGCACAGTCCCCACACAGATCTGGTTCATGATGCGTCGTGTGCTCCATCCCCCCCACCACTTCGACCCGGTGGGAGGGATTCGTGCGTACACATGCGCGCGAAGTATAGTTGCATGTACCGAACTGTATAAGACGAACCAAAATTTAATCCCCTCCTAATTATAAGTGAAATTAACCTCTATCGCAGTCGGTCGAAGTGATTGACCAAGCGGGCACACAGAGATGGACGAAGCATCTCGCCGATAACCCCGTGAGTGAGTGCTAGAGGACAACCGCCATCGCTTGCTTGTGGGCGAAACACATATGTATGGAGATGTGTGGTTGTGATGTTTGAATACCTAATATATATGCAGAACTTTGATGTGGCACCTGCCTCGAAAACCTTTAAGTCCCCCACAGACGAACCGAGGTTCATGACACATAGTATATATATATACATACATACATACATACATACATACATATATATATATATATATATATATATATATGTTTCCCCCTCCCCCCAACCCCCTCCCCTCTTCGACGCGTAATATATACTCCTACATACGTACCGTAACACAACCCGAAAGTAATCCTCCTTGTTCGTCAAATTACCTTTCTCGTTGTGTCATATATTAGATGGACGACGACCTCGCGGGCCCATGGAGGAAAGAGTCGCAGGCGAATGAGTGACAACCATCGTATGAATGTGGCCCAATGTGTTGGTGATGTTTTTAATACCCAATATGCACAACTTCTTTGCGGCATCTGCCTCGGAAACCGAAAAGTCCCCACACGGAGCGAGATCGATTCATGACGTGTGTGTAGTATATATGTGCTGCCCCGGCCCCCTCCTCCCCTCTTCGACGCGTACTATATACTCCTACCGCAACACAACCCAAAAGGAAACCTCCTTGCTGGGTCAAAGTGATGGAGGACTACCTCGCGGGCCCACGGATGGAAGCATCGCACGCGAGTGAGTGTCCTATATGACGCGTAGTATTGCCCCCGGCCACCCTCTTCAACGCGTACTATATATATATACTCCTACCGTACATATAACAAAAACCAAAAAATGACCATCCTTGTTGGTCAAATTAACCTCTCTCATCGCATGTCATAGTGCTGGACAGCGACCTCGCGGGCCCACGCGAGTGAGTGTCGTAGGACCACCACGTGCATGTGGCCCAAAGATGCATGTCAAAGTTTTTCTGCAGCGAACATGCGACCAAAGGAGTTTAGTGTTGAAAATTGAAAAAAAAATAGATAACATCTATTCGTTTTTTATACATTGATTGATTTCCCAGGGATTTAAATGTGCAAAATCAAATTTGATCTACATGAGACCCGTGATAGTGCACAAAAATGAATTGCAAAATCATATGTGTACGTGTCCCTGGGTGCATGTTTAGTCCCCATGCAAGAAATTTCTAACATCTAGAATCTTGATTTTAAAATCCAATAAATCCAAAACTAAGTTGAAATTCATGAAACTTATTGTGGTGTCATATGGACACCAATAGACTGTGATATTATTATTTTTTCAAATTTGAGACAAGTTTTGATATAATCTTCTTACATACAGGAAATTATAAATAATTATTAACCAATATCGCAAACGAACTCTTTATTCGAACCGTGGGCGTTAGACCAACAATGTAAGTGTCGTGCTTCAGTTAAGCAATAAAGCGGCAGAATTAATCATCAAAAAGGAAAAATCAATATAGTACGTGCCGCGCACGCGTCCCGTGTGCCGTACGAGCATGCGTGAGTTGACGAGACGCATGCTAGCAGGCAGACCGGGAGGCCGAGGCATGCGCGTGTTCGCTACGCACTCACCGTGCGGGGTGTGCTAGTAGCTGTGTGAAATGACGGTAGGCGTGGCAGCAGTCTGCCGCGCAGGCTCATCGGGAGGCGAGCCAGCCCTTTGACCGCCGCCCACCTCGCTCCCACTACTCCATATTAATGGCGTGCCCGCCTCGCTCCGTGAAATGATGGTATAGGAATGCCAGAAATCCACCGCGCAGGCTCACCGGGAAGCGAGACAGCCTTTGACCGCCGCCCGCCTTGCTCCCACTGGTCTGTATTAATGGCGCGCCCGAGCGGCCGCACTAAGATCGACGAGGCCGTATCGAGCCACAAGCAGAGCAGTAGCGGCAAGCGTCCCAAGAAGTAGATGATGATCAGATGATCGTTTATCCTAGTTAATCATGCATGTAATATATAGTTGACTTTGGTGTGTGGAAATGTCATGTGTGTAGTAGCCACCTATATAATTATGCATGTAATAGTTTACTTTGGTGTGTGCAAATGTCATATGTGTAGTAGCCACCTATGTAATTGGATGTTTAATTTGGTTATGCAACCATGTCCTTATAAGTGTGTATATATATATGTTGTTGTTCTGTATGCAATCCCAACGCACAACACACACGTCTTATTAGCAGCAATCGTCTGTGTTATTATCGGTCTTCGCACACATTTCTGATTACAGACCTGTTTGCCGCGTATCACACACATCTTGTTAAATTGAACCGTTTCTGTTCTCTTGGCTCAACACAAATAGTTCATCCGAGTGAACCGTATGCCGTATATCGCACACACCTTGATCTGGCTGACTGTTTCTTTTGTTTCGCCTAATCACAAACAGTTCATCCAAGTGAACCGTATGCCGTATATCGCACACACCTTCATCTGGCTGCCCGTTTCTGTTCTTCTACCTCATCGCAAATAGTTCATTGAACTGAACCGTATGCCCTGCATCGCACATGCAACTAAAATCTGAACCGTGTTTGATGCATCCGTCATCGCAAACGTTTTGAATATTTTTTGATGTTTTTTTTACATCACCGTTTGCGATTATTGCATTGCACACAGTTTTGTCGAAGGGTCTCTGATCGTAGTGTCGCGTTAGCAGCATCCTGCAGTAGTGAAGACCCTCCTATGTCGGACACGGCCCGGAGTTTTTTGACCCGACTGCCTCTCCCCCCCACCCCCTCCTCCTCTAGGGGCTCTCCCCCACCCCCTCCTCCTTTAGGGGCTCCTCCCTCGACCCCTCGACCTCCCTATGAGGTGTCATCCTCAAGTAGTCTGGGGGGGGGGAACCTTGTGGGCTCGTCCACTCCGAGTAAGTCCTTTGAATTTGTCTAGGAAACCCGCGCCGCTGGACTTGCCCATGATTAGCAAACCTACATTGAGAAGAGAATAAACAATTAGTAAGGATATCAAATAAACAAGCATACAGAAAAGAACATTAATAACAGAAGAGCACATTAAGCATACAGAAAAGAACATTAATAACAGAAGAGCACATTAAGCATACAGAAAAGAACATTAATAACAGAAGAGCACATTAAGCATACTATTGTAATCTACCTCAATCATCATTAAAAGAACTTACATTTTCTAGAACCCATATGAATCATCACTATTGTAATCTATTTGTCGACCGGTCTCATCGTCACTATCACGCATATCTTCTTCGTTGTCTGACGGAGGTGGAGGCTCTTCCTCATCGTCAGCGTCTTCATTTAACTTTTCAAGCATAATTATGTCTCTTTGATTCACAATTGCCTCACCATCATTCCATGCATCGTCATCGTTTGGGTCTAGGTCAACATAACCCAAGTCATCATCGTCCTTGTTTCAGACCACGTCATCATGTTGCTCTTGAAAGAACACTCCCTCGTATGTCATGGGGTTTATGTTGTAGTAATCATCATCGTTCGGGTCCGGTAGCTTACCATGTGGCGACACCTTGAACACAACTTCCCAACCCTTTAGGTACTCTTTCTGGCATGGGTAAGGCAGATAATATACTTGTGTGGCCTGGGTAGCCGCGATAAAGAGATCAGCTCTGGCATAGACGGTTGATGGTTTAACTTCAACTAAACCAACAGAAGGCGTATGTCTCAGGCCCTTTTTGGGGTCGAACCATCGGCATTTGAACACAGTGAGACTTAGGGGTTCGAGGCCATGTTTGAATATAAGCTCGTATATTTTTCCTACCCTTCCGTAGTACTCTACTTTATTATCTCCTTCGGTGAAGACTCCGGTATTTATAGTTTTGGGATCAGGCCGACTGTTCTGGTGCTCCTCTGTATGGAAGCGATACCCATTCACATCATACTTTTCGCATGTCATGACCCAACTGTTAAAACCCATGAAAACCCATCTCAATTCTTCATCCATTGATGTGTTTGGATCTTTTCCCTACAAGTTTAATTGAAATTATAGGGTGCATTAGTTTAATTGGAATTGTAGGGTGCACTAGGTAATAGGGAAGTGTGAAAATTTACTTTCTCCATGAACCACGCAACATAATTTTTCCTTCCATCGGCACCCTTTCGGAGAAGAGCAAGTGCCTCCGCTTCAGTAGGAGGCAGCATTCCCGTCCACTCTTCATCAACGAATCGTCTAAAATAAGAAAAGCGGTATTAGAACGAGGCAAAGTGAACATAACGAATTGACTAAAAGAGTGGTGCAAAGGTATTACCTCATCCACTCATCCTCAACTTCCTTGATGTTGTGCAAGATATAGAACATGACATCCTCCCACTCATCTCGTGGCATGATATAAGGTGTCGGGCATCCAGCCCTGCCACCTTGCCGGCTGAATAGAGGCAGCTTGGGTTTATACTTGGGTTCTTCTATATTGTATCGAGACACCTTATTGTGCAGGGTGGGAACATGGTCCAGATAATACGCTGTCCTGAGGTCTGCCACCTCCTCTAGGATAACTGCCTCAGCTATGGAAGATTCAATCTTAGCTTTGTTTCCACATTTCTGTCTCAGATGCTTGTTCTGTCTCTCAGGGCCGTACTGCCAATGATTCTACACAGGGCCCCCCAACAATACCTTGTTCGCGAGGTGCAAAATGAGATGTGTCATCGAAGTAAAGAAGCCTGGCGGGAAGATCTTCTCTAGTTTGCATATCAACTCCGGCGCCTTCTTAGGCATTTCTTTTATCATCTCGGGACATACTTCTTTAGCACAAAGCGTGCGGAAGAAATGGCTTAGCTCTGCAAGCACACGCCAGACACGCTCGGGAACATAGCCTCAAACCATCACCGGCATAATCCGCTCAATCCATACATGATAGTCATGACTCTTGAGCCGAGTCACTTTGCCCGTTAAAAGATTGACCCCCTTACTTATATTCGATGCATAACCATCAGTGAACTTCACGACGTGTTTCAGCCACTTGAATGCCTCCATCTTATGATCCTTTTTAAGTACGAAGTCTGCATCTGGCTTGAACCAAGATTTTTGACCGCCTGTGGGAGGCTGCATGTTTAGACGTGGTCTATCACAAATATTCTATTGATCGACTCTAGCATTAACATTGTCCTTTGTCTTATCAAGAATGTTGAGGATCGTGCGAAAAAGGGCCTCTGCGACATTCTTTTCGGTGTGCATCACGTCGATGTTATATGGAAGTTTGAGGTCCTTGAAATAGGGAAGCTGCGTGAAGGGGGTAATGTGAGTCCAGTTGTGTGTCTCACCATACCTTCAAAACCTTTGGCTTTCCCTTTGCCTTTTCCTTTGCCCTCACCCTCGCCTTCGCCTGTGGCTTTGGCTTCGCCTTTGCCTTTCCCTTTCCCTTCGTCGGTAGGCTTAAGAGCTTTCAGCTGAGCAAGCACATCCGCACCAGAAAACGTTGGAATCTCGTTTACTTCATGGACGACTAGGCCTTTTGTGAAGTTCTTGTCTTCCCTATCAGGATGGTCTGGAGGGAGGAACTGTCGATGCAGGTCAAAGGCAACATACTTGCCACCATTCTTCAGCCAAGTGAAATGCAAGGCCTGCATGCACACTGGGCAAGGCATCTTCCCACTTGTACACCATCCGCAGAATAGGGCATAGCCGGGAAAGTCATGCATGCAATACTATAGCCAAACTTTCATCAAGAAATTTTTCTGCAGATGCCGGTCGTATGTCAACCTCGGGAAGTACCAAGAATGGTGCAAATCATCCACCAACGGCTGCATAAACACACTCAAATTCTTCCCCGGATATTCAGGCCCCAGAATTATAAGCGACAGGAACATGGTCTTGCGTTGCATTATGGCGCCGGGAGGGAGATTGAGCGGAATAACAAACACGGGCCAGCAGCTGTATGGATTAGACGACATACCATATGGATTGAACCCATCACCTGATATAGCAATTCTGACATTCCCAGCCTCGGCTGCTTCCTCAGGGTATTCTGTATCGAACGACTTCCATGCTTCACCTTCTGATGGATGTACGATTTTATTTGGATTGTACCTTTTCCCTTCCTTGTGCTACTTCATCATTTTGGCAGACTCCTCGGTGATGAAAAGGCGTTGCAGTCTTTCTATGAAATGAAGATACCGAAGAACCTTCGCAGGGATTTTTAGCTGCTTCTTCTGACCCTGCTCATCGACCACCTCAATATACCGAGAGGAACCGCACTTCCTACAGTAGTTGTCATTCGCATGCTCATGCCGAAACAAAAGGCAATTCTTTGGACAAACATGTATTTTCTCATAATCCATGGAGAGCGCCTTCATGATTTTCTTCGTAGCGTACATGCTTTTCGGCAGTTCATGGCCCTCAGGGAGGCCGTTAGCCCATATTCCCAGAAACGCTTCGAAGCAACCTCGGCTACAGCCGTACTTGGCCTTGACTGCCATCAGTTGCGAGATGGCATCCAGCTGAGAGAGCTTGGCACCCTCATAAAGAGGTTTCTTTGATGAGGCCAAGATAATCAGGAAGGCCTTTGCGGTTTCCTTCGGCTCCTCCGGTTCATTTGTTGAAAGTGACGGAGGTGTCGTCTGTGCAGCAAAGACATCATCTAGCATGTCTCTAACCCCATCATCCTCATAACCAGCGATGTGTTGTCGTATCACCTCCTCTCTACCATGGTCCCGCTGGGCAAAGTTTATCGGCATGCTAAAGTTTGGCATAAATCCATGCGTGCGAAGGTGCTTAGTGATCTCACTCTTATCTCTGCGCATACGTCTCTTACATTTGGCACAGGGGCATTCTGGCACCATTCTCATTGGACTACGGAATATCTCTTTCAAAAACACATCTGTTTTCTCGGCCCACTCTACTATTACTTGATTCCGACGGAAAAACCCACTATACATCCACTGATTATCTGCCATCTCTTCTTTATTGGAAGCCACACAACAAAATTAAGGATTCATTTAAATTACTCACATCAATGTTTTATTTTTTACAGGGTTGACGAGAAACGACATTTAATCCACCTACATCTCTAATAGGTAAAGATGGCTCCTAATCCCACCCGAGAATGTGTAGATTGAGTACGTTCTCCATGCTCTACCCCATTCCGAGACAAAATTTCGGCAGCACCTCCCCGCTGTTCTCCAAACACACATCTCGGCAAAATGTCGAGAGAATGTGCATCCGGAGAACAACAGGGATGCGCTACCAAAATTTTGTCTCGGAATGGGGTAGAGCATGGAGAACGTACTGAATCTACACATCCTTGGGCTGTCCGTGGAAAGCGCTGGACAATCCGAATGAGTTACGGTGATAAATATGCAACTGAATGCATATTTATCGATGCAACCCTTTCGGACGGGAGACGCCTAGGTTACGCGACTTGACATGAAAATGAAATCTACTAACATGATTAAAATAGGGTAGGAGGTGAAGGTGGATTCGTAGCACACCCTCCGTTGTACAGGAAGTAGTCGAACAACGGCGAGATGATCACGCACCAACAGCTCCAACGTCGACAATCACTCCACGAAGATGGAATCCACAAATCCTATAAATTCCACCGAGTGAAAAAAATTTAGGTGATCATCTCACATTAAGCATTGACACTTTAAACTATGAAAAAAAATCATATTTCGTCAAGTGTCCAATTTTGTCCTTCAATTTTTTTAGCAAGATCATCATGATGAAATAACCACTCATCATATCCCAATTTTGGAGCACATCTCACATAGCTACTTAACAACATCTCACATAACTATTTTAGAAAATAAATGTCACATAGCAAGGATTTAGACACAGCTCCACCTCCTGTCCATGTCATCTCTAGACGTCAACAACTCAAAGAAGATGACACAAATATCAACTAAAATTTTTGTTTTGCATGCATATGTGAATAGACTTAGGGGCTGAATACACCATGCTTGAGACTCACACGAGACTCACAAATATCAACAAATAACTAAAAAAAATTGTTTTGCATGCATACTTGAGACTCACACGAGGCAGCACAAAAGAAGATCCGGCTTATGGACATTATATGTCATATTGTCAAAATCCATTAATCTCACATGCATATATTGTCATAATCCATTATATATCATATTGGTACAAAATCTTAGGCTTATGGACATAGAAATGTAGAAGAGAACAACGCTAAGAATTACATCGTTTGTCTTTGTGAAGATAAGTTACACATGTCCATACATAGTAGTTATTTGCAGCAAATTAACATGAAACTATGAATGTAACAGTAGGAAAAAATGAAAAAAAAGAGCCTAGCTCACCGGGCAGAGGGGCGTCATGGCGATGGAGGGGACGGGAGGGACGGGGCTGGGCGTGGCCGGCCGGAGAAGCAGAGGAGGCCGCCGGCCGGAGCTAGCAGCAGGGCCGGCCGGGCAGGGTCGCGGGCCGGCCGGAGCCGCAGCCAGGTGATACGTCTCCATCGTATCTACTTTTCCAAACTCTTTTGCCCTTGTTTTGGACTCTAATTTGCATAATTTGAATGGAACTAACCCGGGCTGACGTTGTTTTCAGCAGAATTGCCATGGTGTTATTTTTGTGCAGAAATAAAAGTTCTCGGAATGACTTGAAACTTCACGGAGAATATTTTTGGAATAAAAAAAAATATTGGCGAAATAATCAACCGAGGGGGATCCACCGCCTGTCCACAAGGGTGGGGGCGCGCCCTACCCCCTTGAGCGCGCCCCTTTGGCTTGTGGGTCCCACGAAGCTCCACCGACCTCAACTCCAACTCCATATATTCATGTTCGGGGAGAAAAAATCAGAGAGAAGGATTCATCATGTTTTACGATACGGAGCCACCGCCACCTCCTGTTCTTCCTAGGGAGGGCAGATCTGGAGTCCGTTCAGGGCTCCGGAGAGGGGAAATCATCGCCATCATCATCAACAACCATCCTCCATCGCCAATTTCATGATGCTCACCGCCGTGCGTGAGTAATTCCATCGTAGGCTTGCTGGACGGTGATGGGTTGGTTGAGATTTATCATGTAATCGAGTTAGTTTTGTTAGGGTTTGATCCCTAGTATCCACTATGTTCTAAGATTGATGTTGCCATGACTTTGCTATGCCTAATGCTTGTCACTAGGGCCCGTGTGCCATGATTTCCGATCTGAACCTATTATGTTTTCATGAATATATATGTGTTCTTGATCCTATCTTGCTAGTTATAGACACCTATTACGTGTTATGATCCGCATACCCCAAGGTGACAATAATTGGGATTCTTTCCGGTGATGACTGTAGTTTGAGGAGTTCATGTATTCACTAAGTGCTAATGCTTTGGTCCAGTTATCTATTAAAAGGAGGCCTTAATATCCCTTAGTTTCCATTAGGACCCCGCGGCCACGGGAGGGTAGGATAAAAGATGTCATGCAAGTTCTTTTTCATAAGCACGTATGACTATATACGGAATACATGCCTATATTATATTGATGAATTGGAGCTAGTTCTGTGTCACCCTAGGTTATAACTGTTTCATGATGAATGCCATCCGACATAATTATCCATCATTGATCCATTGCCTACGAGCTTTTCACATATTGATCTTTGCTTCGTTACTTTTCCATTGCCACTATTACGATTGCTACAAAACTGTTACTGTTACTTTTGCCACCGTTACCGTTACTTCCATACTACTTTGCTACTAAATACTTTGCTGTAGATATTAAGTCTTTCAGGTGTGGTTGAATTGACAACTCAGCTGCTAATACTTGAGAATATTCTTTGGCTCCCCTTGTGTCGAATCAATAAATTTGGGTTGAATACTCTACCCTCGAAAACTGTTGCGATCCCCTATACTTGTGGGTTATCAAGACCTTTTTCTGGCGCCGCTGCTTGGGAGCATAGCTCTATTCTCTGAGTCACTTGGGATTTATATCTATTGATCACTATGAAGAATTTGAAAGATACCAAAACTAAGATCTTTCCCTCTACTACGAGGGGAGGTAAGGAACTGCCATCTAGCTCTGCACTTGATTCACCTTCTGTTTTCAGTAAGCTTGCGACACCTACACCTGCTAGTAATTCTGATATGTCGCAAGTAATTGATGATGCCACTTCTGCTATGCATGATGCTTATAATGATATTACTGCTTTGCTTGATGATACTGTGCCACTAGGTGAATTTCTTGATGAACAACTTGCTAGGGTTAGAGAAAATGAAATTACTGAAACTGATGATATCATTGAAACTGAAGATTATGATTCTCTCCCTAGATATGAATTACCTGTTGTACCTGAGGGTTATATTATGGATGAAGAAACTGCTAGAGACTTTCTTGCTTGCAATGATAGAGAGGATCTTAAGAAACTGTTAGCTAACCTGAAAGAAAAGTCTTTGAATGCTAGAATGCAATATGATCCTAAGTTTGCTACTTCACCTATCTTTGTTACTGATAAGGATTATGAATTCTCTGTCGATCCTGAGTTAATTACTTTGGTTGAATCTGATCCTTTCTATGGTTATGAATCTGAAACTGTTGTGGCACATCTTACTAAATTGAATGATATAGCCACCCTATTTGCTCACAAGGAAAAAATCCGCTACTATTATATTCTTAAATTGTTTCCTTTCTCGTTAAAGGGTGATGCTAAGTTATGGTTTAATTCTCTTGCTCCTGGTTGTGTGCATAGTCCCCAGGATATGATTTATTACTTCTCTCAAAAATATTTCCCTGCTTATAAGAAACAAGCTGCCCTACAGGAAATATTTAACATTGTGCAATCTGAAGAAGAGAGTCACCCACAAGCTTGGGGAGGCTTCTCCAATTACTTAATGCTTTGCCTGATCATCCTCTCAAGAAAAATGAAATACTTGACATATTTTATAATGGACTAACCGATGCTTCTAGGGACAACCTAGATAGTTGTGCTGGTTGTATTTTCAGGGAACGAATTGTTGAACAAGCTAAATTGCTATTGAATAATATATTGAGTAATGATAATGATTGGACTCTTCCCGAACCACCACCTAAGCCAACTCTGAAGAAAAGAGGTATTCTATTTCTCAGTCCTGAAGATATGCAAGAGGCAAAGAAATCACTGAAAGAAAAAGGTATTAAAGCTGAAGATGTTAAGAATTTACCGCCTATTGAAGAAATACATGGTCTTGATAACCCGACACAGGTAGTAGAGGTAAATTCTCTTTATAGATTTGATGAAGGTGATATTCCTCATAATAAGTCTGCTAGTCAATGCTTGGATGAGTTTGATAATTTTATTGTTAAACAAGAATATTTCAATGCTTATGTTAGTAGACAATTGAAACGTAATGCTCACATGCATGATTACTTGGGTGATTATATGAGTAGACCTGTTAATGATCTTAAGCTTATTAGTAAACATGCTTCCATGGTTACAACTCAAGTAGAACAAGTACTTAAGGCACATGATGATTTGCTTAATGAATTGAATAGTAAGAACAATGATAATGCTGTTAGGGTTATGACTAGAGGTGGTAAGATGACTCAGGAACCTTTGTATCCTGAGGGCCATCCTAGGAGAGTTGAGCAAGATTCTCAGAGAATTAATACTGATGCACCTAGTCCTAATAAAAAGAAGAAAACTGATAGGACTTTGCATTCTTCTAGTGAACCTGTTATAGATACACCTGAGAATTCCAATGATATTTCTATTTCTGATGCTGAGACACAGTCTGGTGATGAGCATGAACCTAGTGATAATGTTAATGATGATGTTCATGTTGATGCTCAACCTAGTAATGATAATGATGTAGAGATTGAACCTGCTGTTGATCTTGATAACCCACAATCAAAGAATCAACGTTATGATAAGAGAGACTTTGTTGCTAGAAAACATGGTAGAGAAAGAGAACAATGGGTTCAGAAACCCATGCCCTTTCCTCCTAAGCCATCCAAGAAAAAGGATGATGAGGATTTTGAGCGCTTTGCTGAAATGATTAGACCTATCTTTTTGCATATGCGTTTAACTGATATGCTTAAAATGCCTCCTTATGCTAAGTATATGAAAGATATTGTTACAAATAAAAGAAAGATACCTGAAGCTGAAATTTCCACCATGCTTGCTAATTACACTTTTAAGGCTGGAATACCAAAGAAACTTGGAGATCCAGGAGTACCAACTATACCATGCTCCATTAAAGGAAACCATGTTAAAACTGCTTTATGTGATCTTGGAGCCGGTGTTAGTGTTATGCCTTTCTCTTTATATCGTAGACTTGAATTGAATAAGTTGACACCTACTGAAATCTCTTTGTAAATGGCTGATAAATCAACTGCTATACCCATTGGTATTTGTGAGGATGTGCCTGTTGTGGTTGCAAACGTTACTATCTTAACAGACTTTGTTATTCTTGATATTCCCGAGGACGACAGTATGTCGATCATCCTTGGTAGACCCTTTTTGAATACTGCAGGAGCTGTTATTGATTGCAATAAAGGCAATGTCACTTTTCATGTTAATGGTAATGAGCATACGGTACACTTTCCGAAGAAACAACCTCAAGTTCATAGTATCAATTCTATTGGAAAATTTTCAACTATTACTATCGGAGGTTTTGAATTCCCTCTCCCTACTGTCAAAAAGAAATATGATATTCTTATTGTTGGGGACATGCATATCCCCGTTGAGGTAACTTAGTGTTATTCAAAAATTCTCCGGTTCCATGTTATTCGAAAGAACTTTGTTAATGAGACTTGATCAACCTTGTTAACGGATTCCTTTTGATGAGCATGAGATGGATGAATTTAGAAGGCACAACCTTCTGTACCCACCTCTTACTTTCTGTTATTTAGATTAAATAAAGCAAAAATTGTATTTTCTGTCTGTTTTCTAAATTATCCGTTCAATAAAAAATGTCCCGAAAATAAAAGTTCTCCAAATGCCCTGAAAATTTAGTACGATTTTTTATAGAATATTTGAGAATTTATGGCACTGAGAATGCATCAGGGGGCTGCACCAGTGGACCACAAGGGTGGAGGGCGCACCCTACCCCCTGGACGCGCCCCCTGCCTTGTGGGTCCCACGTGGGTCCCCTCCACTTATTCCAGTACCTATCCACTTCGTCTTCCTCCAGAAAAAATCATCCCGTAGTTCAAACCCATGTTCTTGCTCATTTTGCTGCCATTTTCGATCTCCTTGTGTAAAGCTCCATTTGCAAAACTGTTTTGGGGGATTGTTCTTCGGTATGTGACTCCTCCAATGGTCCAATTAGCTTTTGTTCTAGTGCTTTATTTATTGCAAATTTTTGCTGCTGTGGTGACCCTGTTCTTGAGCTTGCATGTCAAATTTATATGGTCCAAAGTAGTTTTGATGCATGATATAGCCTCTAGACACTTGTAGGAGTAGTTGCTATCAATTTTGTTGAGTTTGGTTCACTTTTATTTTGAGCCACTAAAAATTCCAGAAATTTTCAGAGAAAATGATGAGGAGATTGTTAAGAGGCTCTTCAAGTCGGGGTTCTGAAGAAAAGGAAAATGGAGAGAAAAAGAAACCCAAGTACAACCTTCCTCGCACCACGGAAGTTCGGCCGTGTGAATGGCCATGTGATGCATTCTTGGAGGCGGCCAAAATTTATGAGGATTTCTATTATTTGGCTGAGAATGCAGGCATCACTAACTTTCTCCATGATAAGTGTGATCAGTACCTCTTACTCACTAATACTTTCGTACAAAATTTTCACTTTCATGCTAGGACATCACCACCCACGGTAGAATTTTATTTATATGATGAGCATAAGGAGATGACGCTTTATGACTTTTGTGAGGTTTGTAAATTACCTTATGAGGGCAGCGTCGATGAGCCACGTCCTAGAGATGTGGAAAGTTTTATTGATGAAGTTACCATTGGGGAAGGAAGAGGAGTGTCGGGAGGGAGAGTGTCTAGTTTAAATTTTCCTGTTTTACGCTATTACTCATTATTTACTGGGAGATGTTTAATTGGTCATGGGGAGAGTGGAGGTCTTAGTGCTCCTGACCTTGCTATTTTGCGCCATGCTTTACTTCGTGATAAAACTTTTAGTTTGGGTGCTATGGTTGCTCGACGGTTGAGTTCAAACCGTACGAAGGGTCCTATCTTTGGAGGTATCTATGCCTCCCGCCTCGCTAAACGCTTCGAGATACCCATTAGGCACGATGAGGTAGAGGAGAAGCTACTGTCCACTATATACTTAGATTATGACAGTATGGTAGCACACGATTTTATTAAGAAAGACAATGACAAGAGACTCATTTATAACCTGGTATTTAGCGAGAAGACTTGTCAGATTATTACCTTGCTTGCACCTTCTTTGTTCGATATTAATTCAGGCAGATACTTCATTTTGCCCGCGAACATTTACGCATACTGGGAAGGGACGCGATCCCCAGTTCTTGAGCCAGAACCATCACCTGACCCATATCAGGAGTCTATTTATCAGTGGGAGCCGCAGGAGCTCGTCAACCAGTGGAACCCCCAGGATCCTCCTCAGTACACCGGAGAGAACTACTTTGATCCATGGGCGTAAACCAACTTAGGCCAAAAGCCTAAGCTTGGGGGAGTATGTATTTCTCACTGACATTACATTCATGTTCACACATTCATTCCCGTTGTCGGTGTTCATACTTTTTCATTATATTATTCATGTTAGTTTACTTTATTTTTCCTGCGTTCTTCTTGTGTGTTTGAAAAACTTTGAGAAAAACAAAAAATTAGTTCTAGTATTAAAGAAAATGAAAAAAGATTTCTTGTTCTTCTTTTGCTTGTTGGGAGCTTTCCCGTGTAAATAGTTTTTCTCGTTCCTGTTTTACTTTCTTCAGAAAAACAAAAACTCCAAAAACATTTTAGTGTGTTTCTTTGAAATTCTTTTTCTTTTCTTTGGGGGTCGAGAGGAGAAGACCACGATGAAAATTTTGAGTGGCTCCCATATGCATTATTGTTCATCTAACAAAGAGCCCATATTACCTTGTCTTCTCCTTTGGATAAATGTTTGCAGATTCCAGCTTAGTCCAATGCACGTGCACTATTATTATTATTCACATCATTCGGTCATGCAAGTGAAAGGCAATAATGACGATATATGATGAAATGATTGAGATGGAGAAAAGCTGGTATGAACTCGACCTATCTTGTTTTTGAAAATATGATTAGTTCATCGTTCCTGATTCAGCCTATTATGAATGAAACATGTTTGCAATGACAATTAGAGATTATAGTTACTCATGCCATGCTTAATTAGCTAGGAGTTTATAATGGTTTACCTTGCGTGCCAACATGTTTTTAAAATAGTTGTGATTTAGTACGATAGGATGGTATCCTCCTTTGAATGATTCGAGTGGCTTGACTTGGCACATGTTCACACATGTAGTTGAAAACAAAATCAACATAGCCTCCACGATATTTATGTTCATGGTGATTTATATCCTACTCATGCTTGCACTCAATGTTGGTTACTCTCAATGCATGATTATGACTTTTGTTGCTCTCTAGTTGGTCGCTCCCCACTATTTTGCTAGCCTTAACTTGTACTAAGCGGGAATACTGCCTGTACATTGATGTTTGCTTGAACTACGTCGGTATTTCCCCAAAGAGGAAGGGATGATGCAGCACAGCAATGGTAGGTATTTCCCTCAGTGATGAGACCAAGGTTATCGAACCAGTAGGAGAACCACGCAACACCACGTAAACAGCTCCTGCACACAAAGAACAAATACTTGCAACCCGACGTAAGAGAGGGGTTGTCAATCCCTCACGGGTAAAAGGAGAGGTTAAATTGTAGTAGATTGGATAAATAGATCTCGCGGGAATACGAGAGAAAATAAATAAGTAAAAATTGCAGCAAGATATTTTTGTATTTTTGAATTAATAGATCTGAAAATAAAAGCAAATAAAAATAGATCGCGAAGGCAAATATATTAAAGAAGAGACCCGGGGGTCGTAGGTTTCACTAGTGGCTTCTCTCGAGAAAAATAGCAAACGGTGGGTAAACAAATTACTGTTGGGCAATTGATAGAACTTCAAATAATCATGACGATATCCAGGCAATGATCATTATATAGGCATCACGCCCAAGATTAGTAGACCGACTCCTGCCTGCATCTACTACTATTACTCCACACATCGACCACTATCCAGCATGCATCTAGTGTATTAAGTTCATGGAGAAACGGAGTAATGCAATAAGAACGATGACATGATGTAGACAAGATCTATTTATGTAGAAATAGACACCATCGTTTTATCCTTAGTAGCAACGATACATACGTGTCGGTTCCCCTTCTGTCACTGGGATCAAGCACCGTAAGATCGAACCCACTACAAAGCACCTCTTCCCATTGCAAAAGTTCATCGAATCCCAACAAACACACCGCAAAAAGAGTTACATCATATGGATCTCCAAGAGACCATTGTATTAAAGATCAAGAGGGAGAGAGAGGAAGCCATCTAGCTACTAACTACGGACCCGTAGGTCTACAAAGAACTACTCACGCATCATTGGAGAGGCACCAATGGAAGTGGTGAACCCCTCCATGATGGTGTCTAGATTGGATCTGGTGGTTCTAGACTCTGCGGCGGCTGGAATTGATTTTCGTCGACTCCCTTAGGGTTTCTGGAATATTGGGGTATTTATAGAGCAAAGAGGCGGTTCGGGGGCACCCGAGGTGGGCACAACCCACCAGGGCGCGCCTGGGCCTCCAGGCGCGCCCTAGTGGGTTGTGCTCCCCTCAGAGCACCCCCCAGGCGCTACTCCGGCCCCTGGATGTCTTCTGGTGCAAAAAAATCCACAAAAAGTTTCGCTGCGTTTGGACTCCGTTTGGTATTGATTTCCTTCGATGTAAAAAACATGCAAAAAACAGCAACTGGCACTTGCCACTATGTCAATAGGTTAGTACCAAAAAATGATATAAAATGACTATAAAATGATTGTAAAACATCCTAGAATGATAATAAAACAGCATGGAACAATCAAAAATTATAGATACGTTGGAGATGTATCACTCATACATGCCTTAAGGTGTGGTGGCATGTCTGAAGAGGCTACACGCGTCTCCGGGGTGTGGCCCCCCTCACGGACGGCGCCGCCGCCGGCACCTGGAGGGGGGAAACAGCCGCGTCGGGTCTACACGGAGGGGATCTTGCTGTGGGTTTGGCCCGGACGTTGCTCCCAAGTGTTCCTATGGGCTGACCTACCACAACCAGGTGGAGAGGTCCACTGGTCAAAGCCCGTCCGGAGAAAGTTAAAGGGTTAGATCTCGTGGTCAACCGCTGCAGGGTTAGGTGGGACGGGGGCCCTGGGGGGGTAGCAATGCCACCGGAGCATCGCATTGGGCCCTCATACTTGCCTTAAGGTGTGGTGGCATGTCTGAAGAGGCAGCACGCGGCTCCGGGGTGTGGCCCCCCTCACGGACGGCGCCGCCGCCGGCACCTAGAGGGGGGAAACGGTCGCGTCGGGTCTACACGGAGGGGATCTTGCTGTGTGTTTGGCCCGGACGTTGCTCCCAAGTGTTCCTATTGGCTGACCTACCACAACCGGGTGGAGAGGTCCACTGGTCTAAGCCCATCCGGGAAAACTCAAAGGGTTAGATCTCATGGTCAACCGCTGCAGGGTTAGGCGGGACGGGGGCCCGGGGGGGGGGGGGTGTAGCAACGATACATACGTGTCGTTTCCCCTTCTGTCACTGGGATCAAGCACCATAAGATCGAACCCATCACAAAGCACCTCTTCCCATTGCAAGATAAATAGATCAAGTTGGCCAAACAAAACCCAAATATCGGAGAAGAAATACGAGGCTATAAGTAATCATGCATATAAGAGATCAAAAGACTCAAATAACTTTCATGGATAAAAACATAGATCTGATCATAAACTCAAAGTGCATCAGATCCCCACAAACACACCGCAAAAAGAGTTACATCAAATAGATCTCCAAGAGACCATTGTATTGAGAATCAAAAGAGAGAGAGGAAGCCATCTAGCTACTAACTACGGACCCGTAGGTCTACAATGAACTACTCACGCATCATCGGAGAGGCACCAATGAGGATGATGAACCCCTCCGTGATGGTGTCTAGATTGGATTTGTGGTTTCTGGAACTTGCGGCGGCTGGAATTAATTTTCGTCGACTCCACTAGGGTTTCTGGAATATTGGGGTATTTATAGAGCAAAGAGGCGGTGCGGGAGGTCACCAAGGTGGGCACAACCCATCAGGGCGCGCCTGGGGGCCCAGGCGCACCCTGGTGTCTTGTGCTCACCTCGGGCCCCCTCTTCGGTACTTCTTTGGCCCACTGGATGTCTTCTGGTCCAAAAAAAAATCCAAAAAATTTCACTGCATTTGGACTCCGTTTGGTATTGATTTTCTGCGAAGTAAAAAACAAGCAGAAAACAGCAACTGGCACTAGGCACTATGTCAATAGGTTTGTCCCAAAAAAATGATATAAAGTTGCTATAAAATGATTGTAAAACATCCAAGATTGATAATATAACAGCATGAAACAATCAAAAATTATAGATACGTTGGAGACGTATCATGCATCCACTTCCATAGACCCAAAGTTATTCCATATGAGTCCACCATACCTTCCTATATGCGGTATTTACCTACCGTTCCAAGTAAATTTGCATGTGCCAAACTCTAAACCTTCAAATGATAATCTGTTTTTTATGCCCGAATCGCTCATGTAGCGACTGGGGGCTGTCAGTATCTTCCATGCTAGGTGGGTTATTCTCACAATGAGTGGACTCCGCTCATCATTCACGAGAAAATGGCTGGTAATCGGGAGCTAGCAGCAAGGCCGGCCGGGCAGGGTCGCGGGCCGGCCGGAGCCGCGGCCAGGTGATACGTCTCCATCGTATCTACTTTTCCAAACTCTTTTACCCTTGTTTTGGACTCTAATTTGCATGATTTGAATGGAACTAACCCGGACTGACGCTGTTTTCAGCAAAATTGCCATGGTGTTATTTTTGTGTAGAAATAAAAGTTCTCGGAATGACTTGAAACTTCACGGAGAATATTTTTGGAATAAATAAAAAATATTGGCAAAAGAATCAACCGAGGGGGATCCACCGCCTGTCCACAAGGGTGGGGGGCGCGCCCCCCTGGCTTGTGGGTCCCACAAAGCACCACCGACCTTAACTCCAACTCCATATATTCACGTTCGGGGAGAAAAAAAATCAGCGAGAAGGATTCATCACGTTTCACGATACGGGGCCGCCGCGACCTCCTGTTCTTCCTCGGGAGGGCAGATCTGGAGTCTGTTTTGGGCTCCGGAGAGGGGAAATCATCGCCATCGTCATCATCAACCTTCCTCCATCACCAATTTCATGATGCTCACCGCCGGGAGTGAGTAATTCCATCGTAGGCTTGCAGGACGGTGATGGGTTGGTTGAGATTTATCATGTAATCGAGTTAGTTTTGTTAGGGTTTGATCCCTAGTATCCACTATGTTCTGAGATTGATGTTGCTATGACTTTGCTATGCTTAATGCTTGTCACTAGGGCCCGAGTGCCATGATTTCATGTCTGAACCTATTATGTTTTCATGAATATATGTCAGTTCTTGATCCTATCTTGCAAGTTGTAGACACCTATTACGAGTTATGATCCGCATACACCAAGGTGACAATAAGTGGGATTCTTTCCGGTGATTACCGTAGTTTGAGGAGTTCATGTATTCACTAAGTGCTAATGCTTTGGTCCGGTTCTCTATTAAAAGGAGGCCTTAATATCCCTTAGTTTCCATTAGGACCCCGCTGCCACGGGAGGGTAGGACAAAAGATGTCATGCAAGTTCTTTTCCATAAGCACGTATGACTATATACAGAATACATGCCTACATTATATTGATGAATTGGAGCTAGTTCTGTGTCACCCTAGGTTATAATTGTTGCATGATGAATGCCATCCGACATAATTATCCATCATTGATCCATTGCCTATGAGCTTTTCACATATTGATCTTTGCTTCGTTACTTTTCCGTTGCCACGGTTACGATTGCTACAAAACTGTTACTGTTACTTTTGCCACCGTTACCGTTACTTCCATACTACTTTGCTACTAAATACTTTGCTGCAGATATTAAGTCTTTCAGGTGTGGTTGAATTGACAACTCAGCTGCTAATACTTGAGAATATTCTTTGGCTCCCCTTGTGTCGAATCAATAAATTTGGGTTGAATACTCTACCCTCGAAAACTGTTGCGATCCCTTATACTTGTGGGTTATCACAAGGCGTGCTCGGGGCGGCCACAACGCCGGATCGGGGAGGCCGAGGCGGGGTCGGGGAGCCTGGTGCGGCGGTGCGGCCAGCCGGGGTGGCGGCGGGCGGGGTCAGGGTGGTCCGGGCCGGGGTCGTGGCACAGAGAGTTGGGGTGGAGGCGGGGCGCGTAGATCCCGGCGGCGACGGCGGGTGGAGGCGGCGGCGACGGTTGGTGGAGGCGGCGGCGGCGTGGGTGTGGAGGCGCGGGGGCTGGATGGGGGAAAGCAAAATGAGTGGAGGAGAGGGCCAGAGCGACTAGATAAGGCGATGTATGCCGACGGCTTAGCCGTCGGCATACCTGGACACGTGCCATGTGTCAAGCTATGCCGACGGCTAAGCCATCGGCATACATAATTATTATTTTTTTCAACTTTTCATACATACAACATAACATTTTTCTAAACAAAAAAATTCTCTTACCAATTTTTTAATTATACACTAGCCTTCCTATACCCTCCGACACTAGCCCTTCACGTAGTGAGATCTTCCCTTCACGGACGATGCCGTCGCAGGGCCGGCCACAACCGTAGACACACCCCGAAGCCGCGTGCTACCTCTTCAGACATGACACCACACCTTAAGGCATGTATAAGGGCCCGGTGCGACGCTCCGGTGGCATTGCTACCCCCCCCCCCCAGGGCCCCCGTCCCGCCTAACCCTGCAGCGGTTGACCGCGAGATCTAACCCTTTGACTTTCCCCGGACGGGCTTTGACCAGTGGACCTCTCCACCCGGTTCTGGTAGGTCAGCCCATAGGAACACTTGGGAGCAACGTCCGGGCCAAACCCACAGCAAGATCCCCTTCGTGTAGACCCGACGCGGGCGTTTCCCCCC
>CM022299.1:52392330-52406361 GCA_011799875.1 Thinopyrum elongatum | reverse complement strand
CCCTTTGACTTTCCCCGGACGGGCTTTGACCAGTGGACCTCTCCACCCGGTTGTGGTAGGTCAGCCCATAGGAACACTTGGGAGCAACGTCCGGACTAAACCAATAGCAAGATCCCCTCCGTATAGACCAAACGCAGCCGTTACGCCCCTCCAGGTGACGGCGGCGGCGCCGTTCGTGAAGGGGGCAGACCCCGGAGATGCGTGCTGCCTCTTCAGACATGCCACCAGACCTTAAGGCATGTATGAGGGCCCGGTGCGACGCTCCGGTGGCATTGCTACCCTCCCAGGGCCCCCATCCCGCCTAACCCTGTAGCAGTTGATCATGGGTTCTAACCCTTTGACTTTCCTCGGACGGGCTTTGACCAGTGGACCTCGCCACCCGGTTGTGGTAGGTCAGTCCATAGGAACACTTGGGAGGAATGTCCGGGCCAAACCCACAGCAAGATCCCCTCCGTGTAGACACGACGCGGCAATTTGCCCCCTCCAGATTCCGGCGGCGGCTCCGTCCGTGAGGGGGGCCACTCCCCGGAGACACGTGCTGCCTCTTCAAACAAGCCACGCCGCTGGCTTGGGAGCATAGCTCTATTCTCTGAGTCACTTGGGATTTATATCTATTGATCACTATGAAGAATTTGAAAGATACCAAAACTAAGATCTTTCCCTCTATACAGGGGAGGTAAGGAACTGCCATCTAGCTCTGCACTTGATTCACCTTCTGTTTTCAGTAAGCTTGCGACACCTACACCTGCTAGTAATTCTGATATGTCGCAAGTAATTGATGATGCCACTTCTGCTATGCATGATGCTATAATGATATTACTGCTTTGGCTTGATGATACTGTGCCACTAGGTGATTTCTTGATGAACAACTTGCTAGGGTTAGAGAAAATGAAATTACTGAAACTGATGATATCATTGAAAACTGAAGATTATGATTCTCTCCCTAGATATGAATTACCTGTTGTACCTGAGGGTTATATTATGATGAAGAAAATCTGCTAAGACTTTCTTGCTTGCATGATAGAGAGGATCTTAAGAAACTGTTAGCTAAACCTGAAAGAAAAGTCTTTGAATGCTAGAATGCAATATGATCCTAAGTTTGCTACTTCACCTATCTTTGTTACTGATAAGGATTATGAATTCTCCTGTCGATCCTGAGTTAATTACTTTGGTTGAATCTGATCCTTTCTATGGTTATGAATCTAACTGTTGTGGCACATCTTACTAAATTGAATGATATAGCCACCCCTATTTGCTCACAAGGAAAAAATCGCTACTATTATATTCTTTAAATTGTTTCCTTTCTCGTTAAAGGTGATGCTAATTATGGTTATATTCTCTTGCTGCCTGGTTGTGTGCATAGTCCCCAGGATATGATTTATTACTTCTCTCAAAAATATTTCCTGCTTATAAGAACAAAGCTGCCCTACAGGAAAATTTAACATTGTGCAATCTGAAGAGAGAGTCACCCACAAGCTTGGGAGGCTTCTCCAATTACTTATGCTTTGCCTGATTCATCCTTCAAGAAAATGAAATACTTGACATATTTTATAATGACTAACCGATGCTTCTAGGGACAACCTAGATAGTTGTGCTGTGTTTGATTTCAGGGAACGAATTGTTGAACAAGCTAATTGCTATTGATAAATGATTGAGTATGATAATGATTGGACTCTTCCCGAACCACCACCTAAGCCAACTCTGAAGAAAAGAGGTATTCTATTTCTCAGTCCTGAAGATATGCAAGAGGCAAAGAAATCACTGAAGAAAAGGTATTAAAGCTGAAGATGTTAGAATTTACCGCCTATTGAAGAAATAATGGTCTTGATAAACCCACACAGGTAGTAGAGGTAAATTCTCTTTATAGATTTGATGAAGTGATATTCCTCATAATAAGTCTGCTAGTCAATGCTGGATGAGTTTGATATTTATTGTTAACAAGAATATTTCAATGCTTATGTTAGTAGGACAATTGAAAGTAATGCTCACATGCATGATTACTTGGGTGATTATATGAGTAGACCTGTTAATGATCTTAAGCTTATTAGTAACACATGCTTCCATGGTTACAAACTCAAGTAGAACAAGTACTTAAGGCACATGATGATTTGCTTAATGAATTGAATAGTAAGAACAATGATAATGCGTTAGGGTTGATACTAGAGGTGGTAAGATGACTCGGAACCTTTGTATCCTGAGGGCCATCCTAGAGAGTTGAGCAACGATTCTCAGAGAATTAATACGATGCACCTAGTCCTATAAAAAAAGAAGAAAACTGATTTAGGACTTTGCTTCTTCTAGTGAACCTGTTATAAGATACCCTGAGAATTCCAATGATATTTCTATTTCTATGCTGAGACAAACATCTGGTGATGAGCATGAACCTAGTGATAATGTTAATGATGATGTTCATGTTGATGCTCAACCTAGTAATGATAATGATGTAGAGATTGAACCTGTCTGTTGATCTTGATAACCCACAATCAAAGAATCAACGTTATGATAAGAGAGACTTTGTTGCTAGAAAACATGGTAGAGAAAGAGAACAATGGGTTCAGAAACCCATGCCCTTTCCTCCTAGCATCCAAGAAAAAGGATGATGAGGATTTTGAGCGCTTGCTGAAATGATTAGACCTATCTTTTGCATATGCGTTTAACTGATATGCTAAAGCCTCCTTATGCTAAGTATATGAAAGATAATGTTTACAAATAAAAGAAAGATACCTGAAGCGGAAATTTCCACCATGCTTGCTAATTACACTTTTAAGGCTGGAATACCAAAGAAACTTGAGATCCGGAGTACCAACTATACCATGCTCCATTAAAGGAAACCATGTTAAAACTGCTTTAGTGATCTTGGAGCCGTGTTAGTGTTATGCCTTTCTCTTTATATCGTAGACTTGAATTGAATAAGTTGACACCCTACTAAATCTCTTTGTAAATGGCTGATAAATCAACTGCTAAACCCATTGGTATTTGTGAGGATGTGCCTGTTGTGGTTGCAAACGTTACTCTTAAACAGACTTGTTATTCTTGATATTCCCGAGGACGACAGTATGTCGATCATCCTTGGTAGACCCTTTTTGATACTGCAGGAGCTGTTATTGTGCAATAAAGGCAATGTCCTTTCATGTAATGGTTAATGAGCATACGGTACACTTTCCGAAGAAACAACACTCAAGTTCATAGTATCAATTCTATTGAAAAATTTTCAACTATTACTATCGGAGGTTTTGAATTCCCTCTCCCTACTGTCAAAAAATATGATATTCTTATTGTTGGGGACATGCATATCCCCGTTGAGGTAACTTAGTGTTATTCAAAAATCTCCGGTTCCATGTTTATTCGAAAGAACTTGTAATGAGACTTGATCAACCTTGTTAACGGATTCCTTTTGATGAGCATGAGATGGAGAATTTAGAAGGCACAACCTTCTGTACCCACCTCTTACTTTCGTTATTTAGATTAAAATAAAGCAAAATTGTATTTTCTGTTGTTCTAAATTATCCGTTCAATAAAAAATGTCCCAAAATAAAAGTTCTCCAAATGCCCTGAAATTAGTACGATTTTTTATAGAATATTTGAGAATTTATGGCACTGAGAATGCATCAGGGGGCTGCACCAGTGGACACCCAAGGGTGGAGGCGCACCCTACCCCCTGGACGCGCCCCCTGCCTTGTGGGTCCCACGTGGGTCCCCTCCACTTATTCCAGTACCTATCCACTTCGTCTTCCTCCAGAAAAAATATCCCGTAGTTCAAACCCATGTTCTTGCTCATTTTGCTGCCATTTTCGATCTCCTTGTGTAAAGCTCCATTTGCAAACGTTTTGGGGGATTGTTCTTCGTATGTGACTCCTCCAATGGTCCATTAGCTTTGTTCTAGTGCTTTATTTATTGCAATTTTTGCTGCTGTGGTGACCCTGTTGTCTTGAGCTTGCATGTCAAATTTATATGGTCCAAAGTAGTTTTGATGCATGATATAGCCTCTAGACACTTGTAGGAGTAGGTTGCTATCATTTGTTGAGTTTGGTTCACTTTTATTTTGAGCCACTAAAATTCCAGAAATTTTCAAGAAAAATGATTAGGAGATTGTTAAGAGGCTCTTCAAGTCGGGGTTCTGAAGAAAAGGAAAATGGAGAGAAAAAGAAACCCAAAAGTACAACCTTCCTCGCCCAGCGAAGTTTCGGCCGTGTGAATGGCCATGATGCATTCTTGGAGGCGGCAAAATTATAGGATTTCTATTATTGGCTTGAGAATGCAGGCATCACTAACTTCTCCATGATAAGTGTGATCAGTACTCTTACCTCACTAATACTTTCGTACAAAAATTTTCACTTTCCATGCTAGGACATCACCACCCACGGTAGAATTTATTTAATGATGAGCATAAGGAGATGACGCTTTATGACTTTTGTGGGTTTGTAAATTACCTTATGAGGCAGCGTCGATGAGCCCGTCCTAGAGATGTGGAAAGTTTTTTGATGAAGATACCATTGGGGAAGGAAGAGGAGTGTCGGGAGGGAGGTGTCTAGTTTAAATTTTCCTGTTTTACGCTATACTCATTATTTACTGGGAGATGTTAATTGGTCTGGGGGAGAGTGGGATGTTCTTATGCTCCGACCTTTGCTATTTTGCGCCATGCTTACTTCGTGATAAAACTTTTAGTTTGGGTGCTATGGTTGCTCGACGGTTGAGTTACAAACCGTACGAGGGTCCTATCTTGAGGTATCTATGCCTCCCGCCCGCTAAACGCTTCGAGATACCCATTAGGCACGATGAGGTAGAGGAGAAGCTACTGTCCACTATATACTTAGATTATGACAGTATGGTAGCACACGATTTATTACAAGAAAGACAATGACAAGAGACTATTTATAACCTGGTATTTAGACGAGAAGACTTGTCAGATTATTACCTTGCTTGCACCTTCTTTGTTCGATATTAATTCAGGCAGATACTTCATTTTGCCGCGAACATTTACGCATACTGGGAAGGGACGCGATCCCCAGTTCTTGAGCCAGAACCATCACCTGACCCATATCAGGAGTCTATTATCAGTGGAGCCGCAGGAGCTCGTCACCAGTGGAACCCCCAGGATCCTCCTCAGATACACCGGAGGGAGAACTACTTTGATCCATGGGCGTAAACCAACTAGGCCAAAAGCCTAAGCTTGGGGGAGTATGTATTTCTCACGTGACATTACATTCATGTTCACACATTCATTCCGTTGTCGGTGTCATACTTTTTCATTATATTATTCATGTTAGTTTACTTTATTTTTCCTGCTTCTTCTTGTGTGTTTGAAAAAACTTTGAGACAAAACAAAAAATTAGTTCTAGTATTAAAGAAAATGAAAAAAGATTTCTTGTTCTTCTTTTGCTTGTTGGGAGCTTTTCCCGTGTAAATAGTTTTTTCTCGTTCCTGTTTTACTTTCTTTCAGAAAACAAAAACTCCAAAAACATTTTAGTGTGTTTCTTTGAAATTCTTTTTCTTTTCTTGGGGTCGAGAGGAGAAGACCACGATGAAAATTTTGAGTGGCCTCCATATGCATTATGTTCATCTACAAAGAGCCCATATACCTTGTCTTCTCCTTGGAAAATGTTTGCAGATTCCAGCTTAGTCCAATGCACGTGCACTATTATTATTATTCACATCATTCGGTCATGCAGTGAAAGGCAATAATGACGATATATGATGAAATGATTGAGATGGAGAAAAGCTGGTATGAACTCGACCTATCTTGTTTTTGAAAATATGATTAGTTCATCGTTCCTGATTCAGCTATTATGAATGAACCTGTTTGCAATGACAATTAGGATATATGTTACTCATGCCATGCTTAATTAGCTAGGATTTATAATGGTTTACCTTGCGTGCCAACATGTTTTTAAAATAGTTGTGATTTAGTACGATAGGATGGTATCCTCCTTTGAAGATTCGAGTGGCTTGACTTGGCACATGTTCACACTGTAGTGAAACAAATCAACATAGCCTCCCGATATTTATGTTCATGGTGATTAATTCCTACTCATGCTTGCCTCAATGTTGGTACTCCTCAATGCATGATTATGACTTTTGTTGCTCTCTAGTGGCGCTCCCCACTATTTTGCTAGCCTTAACTTGTACTAAGCGGGAATACTGCCTGTACATTGATGTTGCTTGAACACGTCGGTATTTCCCCAAAGAGGAAGGGATGATGCAGCACACAATGGTAGGTATTTTCCCTCAGTGATGAGACCAAGGTTATCGAACCAGTAGGAGAACCACGCAACACCACGTAAACAGCTCCTGCACACAAAGAACAAATACTTGCAAACCCGACGTAAGAGAGGGGTTGTCAATCCCTCACGGTAAAAGGAGAGGTAAATTGTAGTAGATTGGATAAATAGATCTCGCGGAATACGAGAGAAAATAAATAGTAAAAATTGCAGCAAGATATTTTTGTGATTTTTGAATTAATAGATCTGAAAATAAAAGCAAATAAAAATAGATCGCGAGGCAAATTATTAAAGAAGAGACCCGGGGGTCGTAGGTTTCACTAGTGGCTTCTCTCGAAAAATACAAACGGTGGGTAAACATTACTGTTGGTCAATTGTAGAACTTCACATAATCATGACGATATCCAGGCAATGATCATTATATAGGCATCACGCCCAGATTAGTAGACCGACTCCTGCCTGCATCTACTACTATTACTCCACACATCGACCACTATCCAGCATGCATCTAGTGTATTAAGTTCATGGAGAAACGGAGTAATGCAATAAGAACGATACTGATGTGAGACAAGATCTATTTATGTAGAAATAGACACCATGTTTTATCCTAGTAGCAACGATACATACGTGTCGGTTCCCCTTCTGTCACTGGGATCAAGCACCGTAAGATCGAACCCACTACAAAGCACCTCTTCCCATTGCAAAGTTCATCGAATCCCACAAACACACCGCAAAAAGAGTTACATCATATGGATCTCCAAGAGACCATTGTATTAAAGATCAAGAGGAGAGAGAGGAAGAATCTAGCTACTAACTACGGACCCGTAGGTCTACAAAGAACTACTCACGCATCATTGGAGAGGCACCAATGGAAGTGGTGAACCCCTCCATGATGGTGTCTAGATTGGATCTGGTGGTTCTAGACTCTGCGGCGGCTGGAATTGATTTTCGTCGACTCCCTTAGGGTTTTCGGATATTGGGGTATTTATAGAGAAAGAGGCGGTTCGGGGCACCGACGTGGTGCACAACCACCAGGGCGCGCCGGGCCTGCCATGCGCGCCCTAGTGGGTTGTGCTCCCCTCAGAGACACCCCCCAGGCGCTACTTCGGCCCCTGGATGTCTTCTGGTGCAAAAAAATCACAAAAAGTTTCGCTGCTTTGGACTCCGTTTGGTATTGATTTCTTCGATGTAAAAACATGCAAAAACAGACAACTGGCACTTGCCACTATGTCAATAGGTTAGTACCAAAAAATGATATAAAATGACTATAAAATGATTGTAAAACATCCTAGAATGATAATAAAACAGCATGGAACAATCAAAAATTATAGATACGTTGGAGATGTATCACTCATACATGCCTTAAGTGTGGTGGCATGTCTGAAGAGGCTACACGCGTCTCCGGGTGTGTCCCCCTCACGGACGGCGCCGCCGCGGCACCTGGAGGGGAAACAGCCGCGTCGGGTCTACACGGAGGGGATCTTGCTGTGGGTTTGGCCCGGACGTTGCTCCCAAGGTTTCCTATGGGCTGACCTACCACAACCAGGTGGAGAGGTCCACTGGTCAAAGCCCGTCAGGAGAAAGTTAAAGGGTTAGATCTCGTGGTCAACCGCTGCAGGGTTAGGTGGGAGGGGCCCTGGGGGGGGTAGCAATGCCACCGGAGCATCCGATTGGCCCTCATACTTGCCTAAGGGTGGTGTGCATGTCTGAAGAGGCAGACAGCGGCTCCGGGTGTGCCCCCCTCACGGACGGCGCCCGCCGGCACCTAGAGGGGGAAACGTCGCGTCGGGTCTACACGGAGGGATCTGCTGTGGTGTTTTGGCCCGGACGTTGCTCCCAAGTGTTCCTATTGGCTGACCTACCACAACCGGGTGGAGAGGTCCACTGGTCTAAGCCATCCGGGAAAACTCAAAGGGTTAGATCTCATGGTCAACGCTGCCAGGTTAGGGGACGGGGGCCCCGGGGGGGGGGGGTGTAGCAAACGATACATCGTGTCGTTTCCCTTCTGTTCACTGGGATCAAGCACCATAGATCGAACCATCACAAAGCACCTTCCCATTGCAAGATAAATAGATCAAGTTGGCCAAAAAACCCAAATATCGGAGAGAAATACGGGATATAGTAATCATGCATAAGAGGCAAAAGACTCAAATAACTTTCAGGATAAAAACAAAATGATCTGATCATAACCTCAAAGTGTCAGATCCCCACAAACACACCGCAAAAAGAGTTACATCAAATAGATCTCCAGAGACCATTGTATGAGAATCAAAAGAGAGAGAGGAAGCCATCTAGCTATAACTACGGACCGTAGGTCTACAATGAACTACTCACGCATCATCGGAGAGGCACCAATGAGGATGATGAACCCCTCCGTGATGGTGTCTAGATGGATTTGTGGTTTCCTGGAACTTGCGCGGCTGGAATTAATTTTCGTCGACTCCACTAGGGTTTCTGGAATATTGGGGTATTTATAGAGCAAAGAGGCGTGTGCGGAGGTCACCAGTGGGCACAACCCATCAGGGCGCGCCTGGGGGCCCAGGCGCACCCTGGTGTCTTGTGCTCACCTCGGGCCCCCTCTTCGGTACTTCTTTGGCCCATGGATGTCTTCTGGTCAAAAAAAAATCAAAAAATTTCACTGCATTTGGACCGTTTCGTATTGATTTTCTGCGAAGTAAAAAACAAGCAGAAAACAGCAACTGCACTAGGCACTATGTCAATAGGTTTGTCCCAAAAAATGATATAATTGATCTATAAAATGATTGTAAAACATCCAAGAGTGATAATATAACAGCATGAAACAATCAAAAATTATAGATACGTGAGACGTATATCATCCACTCCATAGACCCAAAGTTATTCCATATGAGTCCACCAGACTTCTAATGCGGTATTTACTTCTACCGTTCCAAGTAATTTGCATGTGCCAAACTCTAACCTTCAAATGATAATCTGTTTTTTATGCCCGAATCGCTCATGTAGCGACTGGGGGCTGTCAGTATCTTCCATGAGGTGGGTTATTCTCACAATGAGTGGACTCCGCTCATCATTCACGAGAAAATGGTGTGTAATCGGAGAGAGCAAGGCCGGGCGGCAGGTCGCGGCCGGCGGAGCCGCGGCCAGGTGATACGTTCTCCATCGTATCTATTTCCAAACTCTTTACCCTTGTTTTGGACTCTAATTTGCAATGATTTGAATGGAAACTAACCCGGACTGACGCTGTTTCAGCAAAATGCCATGGTGTTATTTTGTGTAGAAATAAAAGTTCTCGAATGACTTGAAAACTTCACGGAGAATATTTTTGGAATAAATAAAACATATTGGCAAAAGAATCAACCGAGGGGGATCCACCGCCTGTCCACAAGAGTGGGGGGCGCGCCCCCCTGGCTTGTGGGTCCCACAAAGCACCACCGACCTTAACTCCAACTCCATATATTCACGTTCGGGGAGAAAAAAATCGCGAGAAGGATTCATCACGTTTCACGATACGGGGCCGCCGCGACCTCCGTTCTTCCGGGATGGGCAGATCTGGAGTCTGTTTTGGGCTCCGGAGAGGGGAAATCATCGCCATCGCATCATCAACCTTCCCCATCACCAATTCATGATGCTCACCGCCGGAGTGAGTAATTCCATCGTAGGCTTGCAGGACGGGGATGGGTTGGTTTGAGATTTATCATGTAATCGAGTTAGTTTTTGTTAGGTTTGATCCCTATATCCACTATGTTCTGAGATTGATGTTGCTTATGACTTGCTTTGCTTAATGCTTGTCACAGGGCCCGAGTGCATGATTTCATGTCTTGAACCTATTATGTTTTCATGAATATATGTCAGTTCTTGATCCTATCTTGCAAGTTGTAGACACCTATTACGAGTTATGATCCGCATACACCAAGGTGACAATAAGTGGGATTCTTTCCGGTGATTACCGTAGTTTGAGGAGTTCATGTATTCACTAAGTGCTAATGCTTTGGTCCGGTTCTCTATTAAAAGGAGGCCTTAATATCCCTTAGTTTCCACATTAGGACCCCGCTGCCACGGGAGGGTAGGACAAAAGATGTCATGCAGTTCTTTTTCCATAAGCACGTATGACTATATACAGAATACTGCCTACATTATATTGATGAATTGGAGCTAGTTTGTGTCACCCTAGGTTATAATTGTTGCATGATGAATGCCATCCGACATAATTATCCATCATTGATCCATTGCCTATGAGCTTTTTCACATATTGATCTTTGCTTCGTACTTTTCCGTTGCCACGGTTACGATTGCTACAAAAACTGTTTACGTTACTTTGCCACCGTTACCGTTACTTTCCATACTACTTTGCTACTAAAATCTTTGCTGCAGATATTAGTCTTTTCAGGTGTGGTTGAATTGACAACTCAGCTGCTAATACTTGAGAATATTCTTTGGTCCCCTTGGTCGAATCAATAATTTGGGTTGAATACTCTACCCTCGAAAACTGTTGCGATCCCTTAACTTGTGGGTTATCACAAGGCGTGCTGGGGCGGCCACAACGCCGGATCGGGGAGGCCGAGGCGGGGTCGGGAGCCTGGTGCGGCGGTGCGGCCAGCCGGGGTGGCGGCGGGCGGGGTCAGGGTGGTCCGGGCCGGGGTCGTGGCACAGAGAGTGGGGTGGGGAGGCGGGGAGCGTAATCCCGGCGGGACGGAGGGTGGGGACGGCGGGGGTTGGGGAGGGGCGTGGGTGTGGAGGCGCGGGGGCTGGATGGGGGAAAGCAAAATGAGTGGGGAGGAGAGGGCCAGAGCGACTAGATAAGGCGATGTTATGCCGACGGCTTAGCCTGCCATACCTGGACACGTGCCTGTGTCAACTATGCCGACGCTAAGCCATCGGCAACATAATTATTATTTTTTTTTCAACTTTTCATACATACAACATAAATTTTTCTAAACAAAAAATTCTCTTACATTTTTTAATTATACACTCCTTCCTATACCCTCGACACTAGCCCTTCACGTAGTGAGATCTTCCCTTCACGGACGATGCCGTCGCAGGCCGGCCACAACGTAACACACCCCGAAGCCGCGTGCTCCTCTTTCGACATGACACCACACCTTAAGGCATGTATAGAGGGCCCGGTGCGACGTCCGGTGGCATTGCACCCCCCCCAGGGCCCCCGTCCCGCCTAACCCTGCAGCGGTTGACCCGAGATCTAACCCTTTGACTTTCCGGACGGCTTTGACCAGTGGACCTCTCACACTTGTTGGTAGGTCAGCCATAGGAACACTTGGGAGCAACGTCCGGGCCAAACCCACAGCAAGATCCCCTTAGTGTAGACCCGACCGCGGCGTTTCCCCCCTCAGGTGGCGGTGGCGGCCGTCCGTGA
The DNA here is from genome assembly GCA_011799875.1 of Thinopyrum elongatum. Lineage (NCBI taxonomy): Eukaryota > Viridiplantae > Streptophyta > Magnoliopsida > Poales > Poaceae > Thinopyrum > Thinopyrum elongatum. Next base: position 52,394,793 of record CM022299.1, on the reverse strand, counting down.
GGGGGCCAACCCCGAGAAGTGGTGCCTCTTCAGACATGCCACCACACCTTAAGGCATGTATGAGGGCCGGTGTGACGCTCGGTCGTGCATTGCTACCCCCCCCCCCAGGGGCCCCGTCCGCCTAACCCTTGAGCGGTTGACCACGAGATCTAACCCTTTGACTTTCCCCGGACGGCTTTGACCAGTGGACCTTCCACCGGTTGTGTAGGTCAGCCATAGGAACATGGGAGCAACGTCCGGGCCAAACCCACAGCAAGATCCCCTCCGTGTAGACCCGACGCGTCGGTTCCCCCCTCAGGTGCGGCGCGGCGCCGTCCGTGAGGGGGGCCACACCCCGGAGCCCTGCTGCCTCTTCAGACATGCCACCACACCTAAGGCATGTATGAGGGCCCGGTGCGACGCTCCGTTGGATTGCTACCCCCCAGGGCCCCGTCCCGCCTAACCCTGCAGCGGTGACACGAGATCACCCTTTGACTTTCCCGGACGGGCTTTGACCAGTGGACCTCTCCACCGTTTGGTGTAGGTCAGCCAATAGGAACACTTGAGGCAAGTCCGGTCCAACCCACAGCAAGATCCCCTCCGTTGTAGACCCGACACAGCCGTTTCCCCCCTCAGGTGCCGGCGCGGCCGTCCGTGATGGGGGGCCACACCCCGAGACGCGTGCTACCTCTACACACTGCACCACAACTAAGGAATGTTATGAGGGCCCGTGGACGCGCTCGGTGGCATTGCGACCCCCCCGCCCAAGGCCCCCACCCGCGCCCCCTCCCGCCTAAACCTTTGTGGTTGACCACATAAGTCTCCCTTTGACTTTCCCCGGACGGGCTTTGACCAGTGGACCTCTCCACCCGGTTTGGTGGTCAGCCCATGGAACCTTGGAGCAACGTCCCGGACTAAACCATAGCAAGATCCCCTCCGTTAGACCAAGAGCGAGGGTGAGGGGTGGGGGGTACCGTTTACGGCCCCTCCTAGGTGAGGCGGCGGCGCCGTGCGTGAAGGGTGCATACCCGTAGATGCGTGCTGCCTCTTCAGACAAGACACCTTAAGGCATGTATGAGGGCCCGGTGCGACGCTCCGGTGGCATTGCTACCCCCCCAAGGGCCCCGTCCCGCCTAACCCTGCAGCGGTTGACCACAAGATCTAACCCTTTGACTTTCTCCGGACCGGCTTTGACGAGTGGACCTCTCTACCCGCTTATGGTAGGTCAGCCCATAGGAACACTTGGGAGGAACGTTCGGGCCAAACCCATAGCAATATCCCCTCCGTGTAGACCCGAAGCGGCCGTTTCCCCCCTCCAGGTGCCGGCGTTGGCGCCATCCGTGCGGGGGGGGCCACACCCCGGAGACGCGTGCTATCTCTTCAGACATGCCACCACACCTTAAGGCATGTATGAGGGCCCGGTGCGACGCTCCGGCGGCATTGCTACCCCCGAGGGCCCCCGTCCCGCCTAACCCTACAACGGTTGACCACGAGATCTAACCCTTTGGCTTTTCCCTGACGGGCATTAACCAGTGGACCTCTCCACCCGGTTGTGGTAGGTCAGCGCATAGGAACACTTGGGAGCAACGTCCGGGCCAAACCCACAGCAAGATCCCCTCCGTGTAGACCCGATGCGGCCGTTTCCCCCCTCCAGGTGCCGGTGGCGGCGCCGTCCGTGAGGGGGGCCACACCCCGGAAACACGTGCTGCCTCTTCAGACTTGACACCACACCTTAAGGTATGTATGATGGCCCGGCGCGATGCTCCGTTGGCATTGCTACCCCCCCAGGCCCCCGTCCCGCCTAACCCTGCAGCGGTTGACCAAGAGATGGTTAGGCGGGAAGGGGGCCCCTGGGGGGTAGCAATGCACCGGAGCTCGCACCGGGCATCCTCATACATGCCTAAGGTGTGGTGGCATGTCTGAAGAGGGCAGCACGCGTCTCCGGGTGTGGCCCCCCTCACGGACGGCGCCGCCGCGCACCTGGAGGGGGAAACGCCCGGTCGGTTCTAACACGGAGGATCTTGCTGTGGGTTTGGCCCGGACGTTGCTCCAAGTGTTCCTATGGGCTGACCTTACCACAACCGGTGGAGAGGTCCTCTGTCAAAGCCCCGTCCGGGGAAAGTCAAAGGGTTAGATCTCGTGGTCAACACCGCTGCAGGGTTAGGCGGACGTGGGCCCTGGGGGGTAGCAATGCCACGCCGAGCGTCGTCACAGGGCCCCTCATACATCCGTAATGTGTGTTGGCATGTCTGAACAAGCACGCAGGCTCCGGGTGTGGCCCCCCTCACGGACGGCCGCCGCCGCGGCACCTGGAGGGAAACGGCCGGTCGGGTCTACACGGAGGGATCTTGCTGTGGTTGGCCCGGACGTTGCTCCCAAGTGTTCCTATGGGTGACCTACCACAAACCGGGTGGAGAGTCCACTGTCAAGCCATATCCGGGAGAATTCAAAGGGTTAGATCTCGATGGTCCCTGGGTTAGCAGT